>VXAX01001848.1:207919-339178 GCA_013399835.1 Leptocoma aspasia
TATATATATATACACAGAGATGTAGGAATGAAAACTAGAATGATTTTGATTGGGGGAAGGAGAAATACTTGGCCAGAAGTTACACACAACTTAGTCTGAAATCAGGGAAATTCTAAGTATCATTTTCCATATTTTATTACTTATTAGTTCAATTTTCCTTAGAAGTCACAGAAACTGAAGAAAGAAGTGCCAGAATCTCACAGAAAAGGTGCTTTTCCATTAATTCTAGACAGAACACAGACAGAAAATGTTGAAAATATTGGTGGGATACAGTTTGTTTATTTTTCTCTTTTTTATAATCAAATCTGAAAACAAAATGTCTCTTTCAAAGTAATATTATTATTAGTAATAATAATATTAACAACAACAAAACAACAACAACAAAACCAATAATAATCATAATTTTACAAGCCAAAGAGCATCTGAAACCTGAAGGTCATATCTCTGTAGAAAAAGGACAGCCCTCAGACACATCATGCAAACCACATGACAGAGGCCATTTTAGCATAAATATTAAAATAGTAAGTATTACCTCTGAACTGTAGTAGCAGGTGTTAATTCTGTATCTGAAAATAAAACATCTCTTGAAAACCAAGACCATTGCTTAAGAGGATGCTGAAGCTTCCTGTACAAGACTGTTCATCTCCTTATTATACTGTTTAGCAGAAGTGGATGTAACAGCATTAATTTAGATCAAGTTTACCGAGGTTAGCACTCCATTGATATGAATGAAGAAATTCAGGTTCATGTTGAGTCCCCCAGATACGACAGGACTAATGGGTTGTAAATACAAAGGTTGTAAAATAATGAAGGGCTGGATGGACTGACTTAAAATCCCAGCAGTTGTGCTTTTCTGCCACATACCCGTCAGCAAATTTTTTACAGGACATCTGGGCTGTATCACACTGCTTTTTTAATGCTGGAGGAGTAACTGACAGGGGATTAAGATTTTCTTCCCACTGGAAAATTCTCCATTACTGCAGCATGTCATAATTAAGTCATAATGGCATTCCTATTCTCTCTCTAGGAGGAAACTGATACCCTGACTCCTGTGCTCACTTCTTGCTCAAGTGAACACTGTCTATAAGCTGCTCCAAACCAGCCCCTTATGGCTCTGGGCATTGATGAATTCTGGTCTCTGTGGTGCTGGAGTTCTTTGTTTCCTGTGGCCTGAAATTTCGATAAATTCAGTTTACAGATCATTGGAAGAATTTGGTGCTGTGAAATTGTGCAAAATAGTGGCAATAGCAATTGAACATGTGCTTGTATTCCCGAGTTATAACTGAGACAGTGAAACAAAGTCTTATATATATGAGCAAGAACAGAGCAGTCAGTATGATCTTCTCTCTGAAAGTGAAATAAATAAGAAATATGTGTCAAAGTTTTCTTCTCATTGATGTCAAAGAAAAGGGGAAGTATCATCAAAGTTCCAAACACATAGTTCCTTTCCTTACAGGCCTAAGCACTGTAATCTATATATATTTTTTCCCACATACAGCTTAAGAAGTGTTGAAATGTGTCTCATAGCAGATGATCATGACCCAAATATTAGAAATGCAGGTTAGAAATGAATTGCACTTGTGTCTAGCAATGAGGGTTACTAACATCTGGAGCACCTTAGCTCATGATTACTTCTTACATTACCAGTTACTTTTAATATTGAAACTAATTTAAATCCACCTTTGGTTAAAATCCTTGAATTTTTCATGGCTCCCTGCATATGAAAATCATTGGTTTACTGTTGATACATAAAAAGGTGTCCTTTCCATCAAGCCAGATGCTACAAAATTTATGAAATTAGGAAGACCTTTTTCACAGAATGAGTGATTAAGTTCTGGCATAGTCTGCCTGGGGGGGTGGTGGAGTTACCATCCCAGGATGTGTTTAAAAAGAGACTGGATCTGCCGCTCAGTGCCATGATCTAGTTGAGGTGTTAGGGCACAGGTTGGACTCGATGATCTTGAAGGTCGCTTCCAACTTAGACATTCTGTGATTCTGTGATTTGGTGAAAATTTATGAGAAGAAATAGTGTTTCATATGTGCACCTCTTCTGCTTTTAAAAATAATAAATCTGCTTCTAAACAGGATAATGCTAAATTGTTTGCCTAATCCCAGTATGTACTATCTTAGAAGGAATGAAATTTAAAATGCAGAAAGTAGTTTTGCCACATGGGAAAATGGAACTTGCTTTTGAATTGATGAATTTGGTCATCTGTGGTTACGAAGGGACTCCCTTGCTATAGAATGCTCTCATTCATTTTAGCATTACTATTTCATCTTACCCACAGCAGGCTTTTCAATTCAGCAACAATAGCTGTCATAAGTTGAACTTTAAGTGCTGTAGTTGGGCTTTACCTTGTAGAATATGTTCTTGCCTGTTTCTGTACTGCTTTGGCCTCATGCCTTTAATTGATGGTCTTGTTTTCATTTTGCCATTTCACTATTTGCTAATTAGTCTTTCTTCTTACCTAGGGCGGTATTTTTGCTTTATTGATACTCCATTCACTGCAAAGCTCAGCTGAAAAGAAGGGTTTTCTTCTTTGCCAATGCTCAGTCATTTTCTTATTTCCTTTCTGAGTTTTTGGGGTGTTTTTCACATATAAAGAAATGTGTGCCTTTGTATTTTATGCTTCTTGTAAATCATTGATGAGCTCCAGTCGGAAGAATGGGGGCACTTTATGATCACAAAGCTAAGTTTGTTATTTTTTGGTAGGTTTTTCTCATGTTCTCTGACAAACCAAGACTTTTTTATTGAGTTCTGTTCTTGTGAATCCTATTTCAGGATTTAATTTGTTATGCTGTATTTGGATATTCCTGGAAAGTACTTCATGATAGATTTTAGAATCTACTGTCAAAATGCAAACACATTATTTTTATGCATTCTGCAGCATTAGACACCAAATGTGGCAAAGACATTTCTAACAGACTTGAATTCAAGAGGCATCTGCTTTTTTGCTCTTTTGGCACGAACATTACTTTTAGATACAAAGGAAAAAAGTAAAATAAGGAGCTGGTGGTAGATTCCAAACAAAGTTTAAGTAATGGGTTCTGACAAAGTCTTGGGTGTTTTGCTTCACATTTATATTTGATTTCATCAACTCATTAACTATTACATTAACATTAGCAATGCATTCCAGTGCGGCTTGAAGGAAGATGAGCTATCTTCTTTGCCATTATCATTGATTTCCATGCGCAAGCAGGAGTGTTACTGAATGAAAAACCTGTTTGTGCAAGCTTCCTGATTATGTTCTCCTTCTTGAGAGAGTATTATTAGCTATATTTCTAGTGCACGTGGCCTGCTGATATTCCTCACAAGAAATTTACTTTTCATGCAATGCTCATGGGCATCACTAAGAGATATAGTATTTATTTCAATGGACTTTGGATTAGGTCCTGATTGCCCTAAAACTGTATTGCCTCTGTTTTAATTTCATTTAATCTCTATAACAAAAGAGAAAAAAAGGAACATTTTCAATACTGCTGTTCTTATTAAGACATGCTTCACACTTCATTCTGCTTTCCCCAGTTTCTGCTGTTATATTCCATTTTGTTTTCTTCTTACTCATTGGAGTTCTGTGGGTGTGAATAGTAAGGAATCTGGTACTCATGACTTGCCTGGTGATAGCTGAGTTCTTGTAGGTGAAGTGGAGAAGTGGTGCCAGCCTCTGTGGCACTAGAATCCAGCTTCTGACAATTTGTCTAGCAATGTCAAACTTTACTTTGAAAGTAAATACACATTTATAAGCCTCAAGAGGGAAATTCCTGAACAAAATTATTCCACAGATCATACTGACATTCTATTTTTCCTGTAGAATGCTTCCCTTTCTTGATCTGTCTGTGTGTTCTGTATTTCACCACCAAGACAAACATTTTAAAACAAGATTTGTAACAGTCTCCAGAGCACCATCTAGATTCTCCATATTTTATTGGCAAATTTTTTTATGTTCTGCTCTCTGTAAAAATATTTGAACAGGTGCTTCCTACTTTTTCCGCAACATCTCTTCAAGGCAGTTATTGTTTGTTTCTCCTGTCCCTGATTTTCATTTATTTTTGGAGACTTACCAAACAAATGCAGTACACTCTAACATCAATAGTTCCCTAGTTCTCCTTTCTTTCAGTTGTTTTTCCATTGGAAGGACATCATGGTTGGTTTCCTAGCTCATCTCATTTCACATCATTATTAAAATATCCTAGAATATATACCTAATTTTTTTTTAATGAAACGTTAGGAAGTTTAAGCATTTTTATCTCCCTTGCATGCTAGCGTCTAAGATGCTCCAGAGATGGACAACATTTTTTGCTGATTCAACACATAGGATGGTTTTGTATGACCCAATTTATTTTCCTTTGAAATCCATTAGGACTTTGCTGATGAGTTCAGACACAGATGTGTTTTTTCAAAAAGCACATGAGAAGGAGGAGGAGGATGGGGAGGGAATGGTGCTTCACTGAATATGTTGTACAGCCCCTGGTGCTTCAGCTCAGATCTGGAGAAGCCCTTACAGGTGAGTGGGTGGTTCCCAGGGCTGTCCCCTGCAGAATTGCTGTATGCATTCGTGAGTACATTTAAATTTTAAAGGTGTCAAGGGGAGGACTAAGGCATGGAAATTATTCCATAAATCAACTCCAAGAATCCAGTTACAGACCTCAGAGTTACTGACTTAGCAGTTTTATCCAAACCATTGATTCTTGAGAGCTTTAAGGATAATTTGCTTAAATCAAAGTTACCTTAATTATGGAAACTTGATTAATTGCTGCAGTATTTCAGCTTTCTTGAAACATATTAATCCTAATAGAGGCACCTAAGTACCTGTCGTGGTTTCAGTTCGAAACCAGGCAGAAACACCAATTTCGTGTAGTGGTTTTGGTTCACCAACTTTAGATTTCCCCAGTTTTGAAATTTTCCCAATCAATGCACCACTGGGTGTGGTGGTTTCAGTGCTGGCCAACACCAGTGGCTCTTCCTGCTGTGAGATAGGATTAGGAGAAAGGCAAAGCAGGCTCAAAACTTTGAAAGGGTTTAAAGAAAAGTTTTATTAACAGTAACTAAAAGAAAAAAGTAGTAAGA
The DNA here is from genome assembly GCA_013399835.1 of Leptocoma aspasia. NCBI lineage: Eukaryota > Metazoa > Chordata > Aves > Passeriformes > Nectariniidae > Leptocoma > Leptocoma aspasia. The sequence continues at coordinate 212,988 of VXAX01001848.1, forward strand.
ATCAAAACAAACCCTTCAGAACACTTCTCCTCCCCCCACAACCCTTTCTTTGCCACCGACAGTGTAAAGAAACAAAACCTAAAATTTCCAGTCAGTTTACCACCTTTAAAATAGTCTTTCTTCAGTTCACTTAGGGAGAGAAGTCCCTTTTGTTAATGTTATGGAGACTTCTCCACAAGAGGAAAAAAACCAGTTCTCTCGTGGCTCTCAATGTTCTCAGGAACACAGCTGCCTGGGAAAAAATCTGCAATTGTGAAACCTCTCCCATCTCACAAGCCTTCCCACAGCTCTGTTTATGGGCCATGTCAACTTTGGGATTACTGTTTTAAAGATGAGCTATTCAAAAAGCAAAGGTTCTCATTAGCTATCTCAAAAAATCATCTTCATCCCTGGGAACTGAGATCTTCTTCTCTCCTAGGGGCACACCGTCTCATCACTCCTCTCTCTTTCTCTGTTCAAGCTTCTCATGGAATCACAGCTACTTCATCATCTGCTTACTCCAGCATGGAGACCTTTGCTCAAATCTGAACCCTTCATCTCCCCATAGTTTCATGCGTTATAGGGGAAAAGAGTCTTTTCTCCATAGCTCACAAGAGGATTTCTGCTCCAAGATCAAGGAATCTCCTCATCCCTCCCATCTGGTGCTTGACGACTCCTTCACTGACCTCGATGTCTTCATGTTGCTCCTTTACATGCCTACATCTTTGTTTTTTTCTCCCTCCAAGGAGGATTGACGCATTAAAAGGGCTAACATTTCACTCAGGGCCTGCAGAGGCTACCTGACCCACTGGTGGCTTGTGGCGGGAGCTGTGGCTGGGAGGGCTGGCTACATGGCTGGTCTTCGGTTCCTTCTGCATTCCACCCCAGCTGCAGGGCAGCTTCGCGCAGGCTGCACCCTGCCTGATGACTGCGGCAGCTTCTGCAGGGTGAAATGCCTGCGCTGATCCGGGGCTGCTCCCGGGGCCTGGCAGGCTCAGCTGGGCCCTGGGCTGGGGCGGGTGGTGAAGCAAGCAGACCAGTGTTAGCAAGGCCAGCTCCATTTGGCCCCCTGCAGCACCCTCTCCCTGCCCAGCAGCCGATGGAGGGGTGCCAGCAAACGGCCCGGGGGGGATAATGGGTCCAGCTCCTGGCTGGAAGTTTTGCATCACTTCCCTGAAACACTTCCCGTTTCAAACTACAACAGTACCAATGCCTTGACAAATATCCAGGGTTGTGTATATAGCACATAATTTACAATATCAGTGTTGTAGCTGTTACATTCAAACACATATTGTTTCCACCAAGTGTTACTGCACCATTTTATATAGTTGTTTGTGGCTGGCCTAGAAATGTATATAACATATGAAATGATACAATCAGATACTCAGGAATATGCTGTGCACTGCTTGCAGAAGTGAAGTACAAAATGAGCAAGAAAGAACTAAAGTTGACTTTCATTGGAATGTAGGTGAGTAGTGTAGATCTGCTCTCCATAAACAAAGTGGAAAAGCAATTTATAACTAAATACAGTACTGTACGTACTTTTTGAAGTTGCAAAATAGAGCTGCTGGGTTTTGAAGTTCAGATGAAATTGTACAGTGTTCTTTGTTTCCTCCTCATTTCACTTAATCTCTTCTCCCAAGGGACCAGGTAGCTCAGGTCCTTAACAATGAGATCTGACACTTCTCCAGTTTTTGGTGGTTTTTTTTTTTTCTTTTAGGTGACACATTGAAAGCATTTTAAAACTGCTTTAGTTCTGGATTGCCACTCAAAGGAAGAAACTGTTAAGCAAGTAAATGCTTTATAAATATTCAATATTAATATTTTCCTTCTCTCTCTTAAATTTGCTACTGGTGGTAAAACTGGCAGGTTAATATTCCCCCTGAAAGTCTGTCACACTGCTTCTGTCATAAATGACATCACATTTCAGTGAGATGATTGTCTTCAGCATTAGATACAGACATGTCTGTTCTAGCTGCCAGCTTGAGCAAACAAATTTAATAGTTTTCTGTTGACAAGTCTTTCCTAGCTTGTTAACTTTTTGATTGTTCGGCTGAACATAATGGGCATCAGTTTTCATAGCTGCTCACCATTTTACTGGTTTGAAAGACAGAAACATTTGGGTTTTCAGCAGGAGTTAAGCAGACAAAAGCAAAGCTTCTGAAGGGTAGGTGCATGAGTGATAATAAATACATACACCCACTTAGAGCAAATAGCTTTATAGGGTAAATTTACAGAAGCGCACAAGTTTATAGATGAAAAGCAGGAGACTAATGGACTTCAGATGCTCAGGCACATTTATCAGTCTCACTAAGCACCCACTTGAATCTTATAGCATCTAAATACCATTTAAAACATAGCCCTGAGCAATACTGTGCTCCTTTGATCCCCAGAATAAGCAGAGAGAGCCTGAAGGCAGTTCTATATCACTGGGATTATTGGAAGTCCGAGTGATTTTTAACCAGTCATGACTCTGCTCCTCCTTTACCTGCCCTCCAGAGTTTGGGTGGCTGGTGGAGAGGGTGCTGCCTTTGTGCTGTGGAGAGCCTCGTTGCAGAGTGCCAGCTCAAGGGTCCTCAGGGTGGCTTGAAGCTGCTCCTCCTACAATAGAGATGAAATGCAAGATAAAATTCCAATCACAGATGCTTAACATGCAGACAGTAGCAAGAAGAGGCACAATGTGTGGCTATATAATCTTTGTATGTGTAAAAACATACTGGTTTTACAAGGAATTACGGTTTTATGAAGATGTAGGCTTAGGCTTAGTATTGCCAGTATCCAAACATCGTGCTATAAAAATATCATGCAGTTACCATGTTCGCAGATTGCATGGAAGAAAAGCTGTCTCTCTCTTTTCAGTTTATTATATGAGTCAAGAAAGGGGTTCACTAGTAAAGTTAAACTGCAATTAAGACTATGAAGGGTTTCCATCTAATTAGGCATTTTTAAAAAATAATTTGGTGTAGGGAAACCTGTCCTGAAATCAATGACCTGCATCACCTGAGATGTAAGAAATAACAAGTGAAGGGAAAGTAGAGATTTTTAGGCCTTATTTGGAGCCTACTTTTCTTCCTTCTTCATGTCCATGTTTTTGTGAGATCCTGGCAGTCAGATGGAGATCCCTGGAGAAAAGGGTATGTGTCTGCTCCTTACTAAGAACAAAGTTCCAGACAGTCTCCTAACATGGGGTTATAAGGTTCTACTTGGCATGTAAGTGCTCTGCTAAGAAAGTGTCTACATTTAATTTAAGCACATATACAAATTTTTACTTTAATATAGGTACAATAATAGTATACATTTCTGCATACTCTATGTGAACAATAATGTTCACATAGAGTATGCAGAAATGCAACTTATAGATAAGTACTTTTCAGATAATACAGAATTAAATAAAATATAGACAGTAGTTATTTAACCAAAAAAGATTCTTTCAAATTTAATTTAGATACTTGTCTTGGTTTGAAAAGACAGGTGTCTGCTAAGGAAGTCAGGAGCCTCCATTACAATGGAAAATGTAAACCCCCTCCCTCCAAATTATTATTATAATTTTGAAATTAAGAGGCTCTCAGGCAAAGATAGGGGAATAGGAATAACAGTTCTTTACTAGGAAAATTAAAAATACAAATGCGATAGTACATACAAACGGGAAAAATAAAAACACTGACAGAGTCAGAATACGACCTGACACCCTGTTGGTCAGGCCATTAAATGGTGGCTGCAGTCCTCCTGGAGTGGCAGATGTGGTTCTGCTGAAGCAGTGATCCTGTAGAAGGGTGCAGTTTTCCTCTGAAGGTCCGGTAGTGGTGTAGATGGGCCTGGTCTTCCTCTGGGAATCCAGTGGAGAAGAAGCTGCTCCTCTGCAAATCCAGTGGGAAAAGCTGCTCCTGGCGTCCCAAAATCTCTGATTATATCCAGGTAGGAATGCTTGGCTCCTCCCTCTGAGTGGAGCATCTCACAATGGGATGATATAATTTTATCAGTCATGCAGTGAGGCTCAATGGCTCATTAACAGAACATACCTCCCCAGAGGGAGGATTGGTTGTGAAAGAGATAAAGAAACATTCCCAATTAACAGAAGATAACTGCCCCACCTTTAACAGATGGCAAAGAGAATACACACTTTTCTTACAATCCAGGACAATATTTTAAACTATATTTTAAATGAAATTTTAGAGACTGAGTCTTTGACTTAAATAATGCTTAATCATCTTGAATATTGAGTCTTAAGTGTTGGATAGATGATTCATGGTACCACACAGAAGTTAAATCTGTGCCATACTCTTTTTATAGATATCCCAAATACAGCAAAATCACACATAATGACCTGAATGACAGCGTACGTGGCAAATTTTGGATTCCTTATATTTAATCAGGAATTACATTGTACAGGGTAAACAACCAAACATTTCAGTTCTCCAAAGATGATAAGGTGCATTCTTTCACTACACACAAATATGTGGGTGTGAATGACAGGCTCCTACCGTCAGTAGTCTTCAAAAAATCTGTATATTATGGTATGTGGGAGGTATTTTTTGTGATTAGAGTAGTTCTCGCTACATAAATACTTGTGAACATTTCAAGACAAAGAAAAATAATCACTCTTTCTTGTGTGCTCTGGGATAATATTACCAGTGCTATGTTAGCCCAAATTGTTGGACATCTTCCATGTGAGGAATGCTTTCTTCAAGCAGACATTTCAGCAGTTACTGTTCCCTACACATCTTAGCTGAGACTTCTTTCATCCCTTGAGCTTTTTGGTTTCTTCCTTCATTTAGGATTTCACATTATGTTTATCACTTCAGGCTCTTTCTTCTGAGTCCCTTTGACTGCCCCCAGGCTGTCTGCCACCAGTGGTTGCAGCTCTTTAAGAGCCAACCTTTCAGTTAAAGGGGTTGTGTTCGTAAGATAAATGTTCCCCATATCCAGACCAATGTATATGGTGTTGAAATCTGTCTTTGTCAATGCCTGTGGGCTCCCAGAGTTCTTGTGTCTGGCAGGCAGAATGGTGGAGTGTGAACTTTCAGCATGGAACCTGCCCCTAACTAACCCCTGGCATGAATATTCATCCCACTAAAAGCAAGATAGCTTGTCCCATTTTCTGTCAGTGCTCCCTACCACAGTAGCAGTCTCGTTCTCATTGTGGAACACTGTGCAGTCCCTTCACTGCTCAGGCAAGCCTGAAAATATGATTTTTAGCAAAAAAAAAATGCTGAAGATAATTGAGTGCTGGGGGACTGACTCATCCTCCAGGACATAAGCGCTCACAAGCCAAGGAGAGGGAACAACTTGGGAGTCCTGAACAGCAATCCTTTCCAACAAACTGAGATATTTTATTTATGAAGAATAGTAGTCATGCGTGGCAGTTTAGGCATTTACTAATCTGCTTAGTTCAAATGCTAGGACATTTGAACAACTTGCCATGGCACTCATTCCTCAGTGAACCATAAAGTTATAGAAGGAAAGAAGGAAACTCCAAGCAAAAAATATATGCTCAGGACCTTAGGTTTCCCAGAGCTCAGTGTAAGTCTGAGCCATTCTGAGTCAGTCTGGCTGAAAATGGCCACATCATTTAAATGAATAATCAGTATAAAACATACATGATGATATTTGTCAAAATAGTGTCACCAAGATTATACATCTATTACTGCTGGTTATATCTTGATTTCCAATCAATAGTATACACAACAAGACACCTGAAATGTTAGAATAGAGATTAATTAAGATCCATTTTCTCCCTTCCAGACCTGAGATGTTAGAAAGCTTTGACAGATCCAGAATACTGAAAATGGAAGGTGGATTTCATAACATCAGCATGGAATCTGGCTAAATTTAAGTGCTAGAAAGATTTTACCATGATTGTGTGAGATCTAAATGTGTACTGAATAAAACAAGGGTCTTTCAGGAAGCTTAATTTTGAAATGGCAACTTCATCAAAACCACTTTAATCTTATCCCATAAAAAAGAATTTTGAACTTGCCTTCAAAGCAAGAACTGGCCATACATCCAGTGCATCATCCTAGGGAACAAAATCTTAATGCTTGCCTGTAAAAAAACCATTTTGAAACTATTGTATCCATATCCATTAGCACAGTCAGGGAAGGGAAAGATTTCCCTGTGCCTGTGTGACTGGTGTTGGCTTAATTAAAGAAGTCATCATTTCCAGCCCACTCTATACTCTCTACACAATGTTTTTACTGTACTAAAATTTTTCTCATCTATTATCTAGGACACTCAGAGTGTGGATAGCCTAAACCTATCAAGGTAAAACAAGTCTGTTCATGTTGAGTGTTCTTAGTGCTGTAGCAGTAGCAAATAATCTATTTGCCTACTCTACTATAAGCTAACAAATTAATCAGGTTTGAAAGTGTTTCTGCACCTGATGAACTGGTTTTACACTGGTACTATCACTAATCAGTGCTCCAGTATCGTATTTTTATAGGTGTTTATCTCTAAACCAAGCAGTTTTCTGAGCAGTCCAAGTAAGTTGGGGCTGGGGATGGAAAAGGGGCAGATGATGACAGAATTGCCCAAGAAAATAACATGATGAGAAATGTTATTCTTCATCACATGTCAAAGTTAAGGCCGGTAGATCAAGCCTTGCCTTTCAACTAAATTCAGTACCACCCTAAAAACAGCCTATGAAGTTGCTTTATGCAGTGTTGAGGACTAATATTCTTGCTACTCCCAGAATCTAATAGTGTGTGTCTGTTGGGATTGCAGCCACCAAATGCTGATTCCCCCTAACTGAGAACTTTCATGTAGTTTTTTATGTTCAAGATGAAATTTTCACCTTCAGTAAAGACCTCTGTCACTTTTTCACTTTTCCCATTGACTCTTTTCCCTTTCTGTTTTTTTTTGGTACCATCAGATCCCAGGGAACTTGCACTTTAAAAAGTAGCAGCTAAAAAGAAAAGTAATACATTGAGTTGCTGCTGCTACACTGTCAGATAGATAAAGTAAGATGAAAATGATAATTTCAACAATTTTAAGACTGTTAAAAGAAAGAAAGAAAAAACCACCACAACAAAAACCCCTCTGACTCCCTTGCCTTGAATGGAATCTCATCAATTTAACAGAAAGGGAAAGTACTCAACTTTATAATCAGATGCTGCCACTCACTCTTAGTCAGCACCTTCCCAATGTCATCTTCTTATTCTTAACCTGGATTTCTAAGGCACCTGGGCACTTCAGCTGCTGAATTCTGGTTGTCAGTCATCTGTCTACAGAGTTGTGAGTAGCTTTAATGATAGTTCAATTTTTCTGGATGTATTGTGAAGCTGTGCTTCAGTGTTAATGTGATACTTACTCCTAAGTGCTTCCTCGGTGATGGGAGCTGATGCATCTCAGAAGGCATCATGGATTATTTTGCCTTTAGAAATCCTTATATTATGGCAAGACAGCGAAAACTGGGTCAAATATGTAGTCTAATATCTGAAATAAGGTATAATATTTTGTTTATTTTACCACTAAATTGTGTCAGATTAAAAGCTATTCTGGGAAAAAGTACAGTTTTTTGTCTGGAGACATCAACTGATAAAAATCAGTAGTTTCCTTTGAATTTTATTCCAGTAGTTCATACCTTTCATTCTTACAATCTGAAAAACCAGGTCAGTTTATATTTTCATTGAGCTTTCAGACAATTTCTGCAGTCGGTAATGTCCTAATTTTCCTTCCTGAGCAAAGTCCACAGGAAAATACTCAGAGAATGATAATTCTAGCTCACCAAACTCCAGAAGGGTCACACTAAGTTGTCATAGGAGGCTCTTTGTGACATTGGGGAGACTTTTATCCTTGGTCTAGAAGGGTCAATCCCATTCTGCCCAACTGTATTAATACTTCCTCATCCCTTTATTGCCATAGAGCACATAAATCCTGTAGTTAAAATCTGAGACATTCTTAAATCAGCGTAGGAAAAGGTTCCCTTGGTGAGACTTTATATTTATTTACATGTTTGCATTGCAAATGTGATAATTTTATAAGTATTTTGATTTGAGCCTCTTTTTTTTCTAAGACAAAGTTTGACTTTGGTTCCTTTTTAATTTTTTTTTTTCTTTCCCCAGTTTATTCATCAAGAGCACCCGTGCTTTTTAAAAGATTTCAAGGTGATAAATGCAAGAGTTTTTTCATACTGAAAGACAGGATCATTTCCCTACCGTATAAATAAAGGCAAACACATAGAGATTAGTAGAGATTTTGGCTCAGGCAGTACTGCGTAGTCTGACCCCTCTAACTCTTAAAATTCTATCAAAGCAGAGATGAGATTGTAATAATTCTTTGTTAACTTACAAACTTCAGGAATACAAGAAGAAGTTTTTAGGCACTGCATGCCACTGTAAATAACTTACCAAGATTGCATGATTTCAAGATAATAACTAGAACCATTAGGATCTATAGAGCAAATACAGTCTGTTTTGTTTCCTGAGATGGGTGGTAGCTTTATGAAATAAAAATTGGCAGTTTTACAACAGATAATTTATAGTTAATTAAGCCTGCTAGTTCATTATTTCATCTTGAAAATGATCCCATGTGGGTACAATGCTTAAGAGCAGTGCAGTGTAAGGAATTGTGGTCACTATCAAAGACACTGCCCATGTGCCTGTCAGAATGAAAGCACACAATAAAGTGAAGGAATGAGTTAGCTTTCAGACAACTCCAGCTTAGGAATTGTTTCTTTCCAAAAGAACAAGTGGTTGCAATGGCAAAAATTCCCAGAAAAGAGAGTTCCTATTTTCCTCCCCTTTTAAAATAATTTAAAATAATTTAACTAAGAGCACTATTTATTTGTTGTTAAAATCAGTCTTTGTTTTCATGGAATATCTCCAATTGGTAGAAAGTTGGTTACAACAAAATATCAACCATATTTTTTTTCTTCAAATGAGAAGTGATCATTTGGAATGGCACAGTTTAATGATGGACTTGGCAGTGCTTGGTTAACAGACTCACTGATCCTAGAGGTCTTTTCCAACCTAAATGATTCTATAACAGCACAGGGAAAAAATATGTAAAAACTATTCAGGAACCTATCTCCAAAACAGCAATACAAGCAATAAAAAAGGTGACAAAACACGAGTCTGTTATTCCTTGAAGCACAGTGTAGGGTACACTGACACATATTTTCATGACCTTAGGAACTGATTAGGTTCTTTACACTTAGGAACTCTTTACACTTAGGAATGAACATTTACATGCTGAAAATATTCTAAGTAGTTTTAAGGACAGAAACCCATTTATTCTTACAACAAAAAAGAAAAAGGGAAAGAAGCACCACATTGTTCTGATCTGTACACTACTCCAAATTTTTAAAATATTGATTGATTCAAGGTCTTTATATTGATAGCTAAAATCTCCATGGAGATTTTTCCTGAGAGGAATTTTCAGCTTTACAATTTCAACTGTTGTCAAGAAGAAATCTCATGGAAGTGAGTAGCAAATACCTCAGAGAGGCAAAAAATATTACTACAAAATTCAGTGCAGTGGGAGATCAGACTAGTCATGTGCCTTTTCACTCTGAAAACAGCACATGGAGATAGCAGATTATGACTCAATGTTGTGTTTTCATACAACACGTGTGCTCACAAAAACAAGTCAAAAAATGTGGTGGTGCATGTTTGTTTGTTAAGTTTGTTCTTCAAGGTTACAGTTATGTTAATTGTTGGTTTTGCCCCATTCCCCCTAGGTTTGTATTGTAAAAGCAGCTGTGGTTTGTCTACTCTTCTTTTCACATGAAAAGATTTTTGTCTAAGTGGTACACTTGTGTTCTCCTATCTTACTGTGTTATGCATAGCTATTTCATATTATACAAACTGACATGAAATTGTGGCACTGTCCCTTGGACTGTGAGATCTCGCCAGCTGACAGCTGCTACATGGGGAGAACATGCACTTCTTGTGTTATAAATTGTAGCGAATCATTTAATTCAGCCTTTGTCCAATTAATAAATTTATTAATTACAGCAAGCTGATAACAAAGCAAAACAGTACTGGGTGAGACTGAGGGAGCTCTTCTCTGCACGGTTCACACCACCCCCCCGCCGAGGTCTTTGTTTTTATACCCTTCTATTTCCGGTGGTCGTGGCTCTTCCGCTGTGCTCAGCGTCTGCGTGTTTGCTGCTGGGGAGGGTCTCAATCTGTCCTCTGGTGGTCTTCTGAGGAAGGTTTCTTATCTTCTTTCTTGGTGTCTCTGCTGACTCTTCAACGCCTACTTGCAACGCCTAGCTAGTTCTTAACAATGCGACTATACATAAATGTTTGGCAATGGTCTTATGATTTTGTTGGTTTGTTACATAAATTTTTGGTTTGATTGCAAACATCTACTGCTGACCGTGTATTGCATAAACTTATTGCTAACTTTGTATCTCTTATTTTACAGTTTGCTGTTAGTTTCACAAGCATCTCTTTCTTTGCTATTTTGGTGAACAAAGACCCTTTCAATAAGCGAAGCTTAGTCTATCACACCTTGTAGCACAGGATGTTTGTAATGACCCCTCTGTGAGGAGGAGCAGCCTAAATTTCTCTGTGCCAGCTAATCCTGTGAATGTGGAGAAAGTATGTGGAAGTAATTTGGAGGGATTTTTTATTGTCTGACGTTGTATCTGCTTTTCAGCTCCTGGATGGGCTTCTCTGAAGAGCTCAAGGAAGGCAGAAAGCTTGTGCTCTCTGTCTGACCCAGATGCCCAAGGAAGTACAAGAACTATTGCTACAGAAGTGTATTCCCCAGGCACTGTCACTTTTGCTGTCTAGGGAAGGTAAATTTTTTCTCCTCTTACACCATCAAAGCAGAAGGTTGCTAACTGATCCAGTTCTGGAAAAACTGATCAGTTCCCTTACTCTTAATTTTCTACTGGGACTCCGGTGTGAGACTTTTTACAAGGGCGTGTAGTGATAGAGGAAGGGCGAATGGCTTCCAACTGGAAGAAGGTAGATTTAGGTGAACTCTAAGGAAGAAATTCATTGTTTGGTTGAGGCATTGGAACCAGTAGCCAAAAGAAGTTGTGGATGATCTATCCCTGAAAGTGGTCAAGGCCAAGCTGGATGGGGCTTTGAGCAACCTGGTCTGGCAAGAGATGTCACCATGGAAGAGGGGTGGGACTAGATTACCTCTTCAAGGTTCTTCCAAGTCAAACCATCCTATGGTTCTGTGACTCCTTAGTTCTTTAAGGGCAGCCTCCTTTGTGGTGGATTGTGTGTAGCTGGCTCTGCTACATTCTCAGACCTTTCCTGCACAGCTTAACNGGGCTTCTCTGAAGAGCTCAAGGAAGGCAGAAAGCTTGTGCTCTCTGTCTGACCCAGATGCCCAAGGAAGTACAAGAACTATTGCTACAGAAGTGTATTCCCCAGGCACTGTCACTTTTGCTGTCTAGGGAAGGTAAATTTTTTCTCCTTACACCATCAAAGCAGAAGGTTGCTAACTGATCCAGTTCTGGAAAAACTGATCAGTTCCCTTACTCTTAATTTTCTACTGGGACTCCGGTGTGAGACTTTTTACAAGGGCGTGTAGTGATAGAGGAAGGGCGAATGGCTTCCAACTGGAAGAAGGTAGATTTAGGTGAACTCTAAGGAAGAAATTCATTGTTTGGTTGAGGCATTGGAACCAGTAGCCAAAAGAAGTTGTGGATGATCTATCCCTGAAAGTGGTCAAGGCCAAGCTGGATGGGGCTTTGAGCAACCTGGTCTGGCAAGAGATGTCACCATGGAAGAGGGGTGGGACTAGATTACCTCTTCAAGGTTCTTCCAAGTCAAACCATCCTATGGTTCTGTGACTCCTTAGTTCTTTAAGGGCAGCCTCCTTTGTGGTGGATTGTGTGTAGCTGGCTCTGCTACATTCTCAGACCTTTCCTGCACAGCTTAACCTCTCACCACACTGGGAGTTTATGAAATCCACCCCCTTTAAAGAAATGGATTTTGTGTTCATTTCAAGACCAGAGGCAGTGCATGAGTTTATGGATGTGTTGTTGCTTTCACCATTCAACTTGGAGGTTGTTCTCGTTTACTCTATATACATCAAAAACACATTTCATGTTCATTATGCAGTATAGCAGAAAATGGATCCTGGATTGGGAGAGAAAGGGGAAAAGAAAAAAGCACATAAATGCTAGCAGCACCCTCCAGCAAAAGCATCTCAAATGTTTCAGCCACTGTATTCCAGGAAGTGAAATTTCAGTTTCTATTATTGCTCAAAATAACTAAATATAGAAGCAAATGAAAAATCTGTCTCAGAGAGATGCTAACATGAAGGGCATCTTTTTCCCCTCAAAGCTTTATGACCCTGCCTGAATGAGGGTTAAAGGGATGTAAGTAGAAGCAGTATGAGACAGATAATCCTCCGGTTTCCTCTGAGGTACAAAAGGCAAGCCTTAGAGGTGTGAAGTTGGCCTGTGTGTGAAACAAAATCACAATGAAATGTGAATAGAATGGAAACAAACAGAACATTCCCTAACCAGAGTTTGCAGTGTCACCTCCAGCCCAGGAGACAGCCTGAACCCTGGTCTCTGCAGGTACCTCTGCTTTAGGATCGCTGTCTGCTGCTGCTGCTGCCGCCACTACCTACAGAGCCTCTTAACAAGCAGAAGCTGTTAGCTGAGCTAATGAGACTGGAAAGGTGCAATTAAATCCCTTGTACGCTAAAGCTTTTGCTGTAATTCTGTGTCTTTTCTGTTCATTATGGCAAAAATGTGGCAAAGGAAATAAATGCTTGCTGAATTCCTGTTTTTGGAAACCACCGGAAGATTATCATAGCTCTGAACAAAGGTTTTGCTTGAAACTACAGAGAAGGATGTCTTTTTTGTTCCTTTTATACTGTTCTTAAAATCTAGACAACCCTAAAACCCAGGGAAATTGAGTACTTCTGCATGCACCCCGCCCTCCATGTATTTCCCCAACAGTTGATACTGATAATCAATATAAGCTTTATCCTAGAGCTGTTTGGTCCAGTTGAAGCTCCAATATAACTTATGCTTTTGAAGCTATAAAAATGATATGTTAATATGGATAACAAAAGCATTTTGCCAACTTTGCCACCATACTAGAGTAGACTAGGCCATCCTCAGCCACTCAATTAGCATGCTTTGCATGAATTTAATTTACATAGAAATGCTTATCCATTTTTATTATTCCACACTTCCTCTTCTTATATTACATTATTTTAGCTGTTTCAAAAGAAAAGCTTCACTTAATATGTTCTTAAAATTTTCATAATTAAAGAAATGGTTGATGGCATCTTGTTTCTCACAATCTGCAAGGCCAGATTTTACTGTCTCAGTGACACTAACCTGGAAAGGTATTTTGTCATCAGAACATATCCTGCAGAGCTGAAATATTGCTAATCTCCATACATATGACTTACAATACCTGGATAGATACCAAAGAAGAGAAATTTTGCCAGATCTACTTGTATTTTTTAATCTAAGCAAGATATTAGCATTATGTAGACGCTTCTTGCAGGTGCTTTATGATCTGTATAACAAACTTGCCTTGCCATAATGAACACCAGACTATTTGATGTGTTTGTTAAAGCATGAGTTCCTGGAGGCATGGGAATATGAAAGCCTTTCAATTTTTATTTGAAAACATCTGAAAATCTCCTTTCGTGGCTGCCAAAGAACCTTTGGAAAATGTGTGTCATGCAAGTTCAAACATCAGAAAGAAAATATAAAGGAATGAAAATATACATATAAAATACCTAGAAAAATAAAAGGATTGTTTTTAGTGCCTGACTTCAGATGTTTTACTTTTTAGAATTGGAGAAACAGTAATATATTTGTGAATTTTACTACAAGCAAGATATAGCATTATAGAAGTGAAGGTTAACAGTGTTTGAATTATAGTTTTTTTCTATGACCTGCATGTAAATCTGACATATGCCAGTGTTGAACTTCATATGCAATACAAACTTTTTTTTGCCACTAAAAATCGTAATTTCTAGAGAAAAACCTATTCTGCTAATATTCCTCTAAAATTTACACCACTTTTTGGAACCAAAATTGACCTTTGAAAATTGGAGGACAACTCAGTAGTTATTTTAAACACTTTACCCTCATTGACTTGCTAAATCAAGATAAATTATAGTCAGCCCTAGACATGTTTATGAGCTTGTCGAGATCACAACCTACAAACAGCACAGGGTATTCCCTTCCACGTGCAGTTTCCAGGAGCAGTTTTAAAGCCATGAGGAAACATCAGATGTGAGCTCCCCCTGAGCATGAGGGCTTTAAATGGAGAATGCTGATGGCTAATTCCTAGGATGAAAATTTGTTTTCTAAATGTTTTTCCTAAATATTTCTGTCTATCTGGGTCTGGCTTCTGGGAACAAGAGGAAACAGATGTGATGGGAGTGGGTACTTGCTGCCTGCTTTTCTTACCTAAATACTTTCACAGGACATTTCAAAGGGCATAAAATGCTCCCTGTTCAACCACAGGAACTTTCGGAGACGAATGCCATCTTTGCTAAATGTTATAGACACCCTCTACAAGGACTTTAAATGACAGTGGCCTCCTGAAAACATTACACAGTCTATATATATATATATATGTGGTGGACAGAACGTGTAATATTTTAGATATAAACATTGCACTTTTACTTTCATGAGTCTCCAATACGTTCCTGTTACTTTCATGTGAGCCAGGTGGGCTCAGAATGAGGGGACAAATTGCTTTTTCTGTCAGCTGTGTCATAGCCATTGATATAATTGACACATTTTGGCCTTTTCCATGTTTTTCACTATTCTGTTACTTGTAAGTATTTTACAGTCCCCCTTTCCACCTCCTCCCACCACAAGAAAATGAATGCTGGTGCATTTTGATCTTATTTACATGGCAGAATCTATAACAGCAGATCTAGAACAACTCTGCTAACCCCATATGCTCTAATTTTTTCTCATTATTCTCTCATTAGTTTACATTATTTTACAAAATAACAATGTAATGTACCATTCCAATCAACTTTCCAACTAGCTTAATGGGATAGTTTTCCTCATTGTGACTACAGCATTAACCTGAATGATGATAACACGTGATATGCAGTCTGAATTTATTTCGAAGATTTAGCTGCAGAATAAACTGAGGTATATATACAATTATCTCTTTCTATTGTATGTGTAGACATTGGCTTAATCATCTCTTTATTTGCTCCAGCAGTAGTTTGCAGTATGCAGATGGACACTGATCAGCCTGCCCTCTATGGTCACACTGAAGGTGGGATCATGCTTGGAGGGTAATGCAGTTACAAAATCAGTGCCTCAAGGTCAGGGTACATCTTGCAAAGTGTTTCCCATGTGATATAGGAGCCATCCAGTCTTTCACAATATTCTGCTCCATGGATGACAAAGTCACAATTCAGTATCGTGGGATTTATTTTCTCCCTGCAACAAAAAAGAATCAAGAAATCTGTGGTGAGTCTTTTTGTTAATACAGTAATCTGCTGGGTTAGCAGATGGTTTATGCTGCTTTTGGACGCCCTTTTCACTGCTTACTGTGAGAAGGTCATAGCAGCTGATGTAGCTGCTCCTGTTAAGTTCACTGCCACCAGCTGCAAGGGCATTTGTTTCTTTTGTTTCTTTTCCTTTTTTTTTTTTTTTTTTTTTTTTTGTTTATTTTGCAAGCAGGTGATTTGGGGTCAGAATTAAGGGAATAGTAAATTATTTACAGGTGTTGTATCACTATAACACTAATTACCTGATATCCCGGTATTTCTTTTCCATTATTACAGTGCAACAAACTGAACTAAAAAAAAAAAAATAAAATAAAATTACAGTCTTTAATAGCTCTGGAAGGAGAAACGCCAGATTAATGCTCACAAAAGTATTCAGACCAGTGTGTGCAAACTTTTCTTCCTTTGAGATGAGCTTTGATCAGTTGTGCCATATTAGTAAAGTGCTTGCCAGTGGAAGATAAGCCCTGCAATTATATTACTCATTTTGGGCCTTTTCAGAAAAAATCTTGTCACCAAACCACTGTCCTTCAATATGACTTTGGATTGATCCAAAGAAGCAGGAAAATTTCCTTCGACTAATGTAACAGGATATGCAGAGAGTTTATTCAGTTTGTGTACCATGGGAACAACCTTTCATCTTAGAACAGGCAACTTTTGTGATGCTGACATTGATGTACATTTTTATAGGAATTAAAAGGAAAATTCATGTTTTGTTGTAATATCATATAGTGGTGTCCTACCAGATACTGAGTGCCTTTAACTTCCATTGTGTCCTTCTGAGCTACAGACTTGGATTTAATTGTTATGTTACCTTCAGTGTAAAGTAAGAGCTGGTGCTTCCAGAAAAACAAAAGTCCATATTTATGTCTATTTTGGTATATGGTTTTATCTATTTTGAAAACAGAAGTGCTATTTTTGACCTATGTGAATCATCCAGTGTAGGTGTCAATAAAACTGTTTCCCATGTCAGTTTTGGAATGGGCACTTGATGCAGAGAGATTCTAGGAAATGCTCAGGAACTGTATCTTTCTTCCTATCTACGGATAAAATTGTGAATAATTCATTTTTTAAAACATCTGATTTTATGGTGTTTCTTTTTAGACTGGGTTGTACAGTCCCTGTATTACAGTGAGAACCTCAACCATTGCTGGGAGAGGGAGAGGGCCAGAGTCTCCTAGAAAACCTGACAGCCAGACTCTCACATGTGTGCCTGGCTTAGCTCCCACAAAGTGGGGAGGCTGTTTTAGCCATGAGTTTTATGTTCCCATTCAGAGAGAGGAAGAAAAAGTGAAAATACAATAAATGAGTTTTATGGATATTCATGCTGTGGTGGAAGGGATTTTTCTGTGTGTCCTCTGTGTCAAACTCTTTTTTTACTGTCACGCTATCATGTATGGAAGAGATGACTTCTTAAATCACGTTCTGTTGTCTCAGAAACTGGGACAGATGCTGTTGTCCTGCTTTAATGTTACAACATATTTCATCATTCAAGAGGTTTCTTTCCCCACTATTGCTGATGATTTCTGCAAGGCCTAGTCTCAGTCAAAGAGATTTTGCTGAAGGGTTTGCCAAAAATATAAAAGTGATTGTTCAACCTACTGTATGTATTTTAAAGGGAAAAGTAACTCAACAACAAAATATACATTATTAAAAAAAAAATCTTTATCTTTGAGTTTTTTTAACAATCCTTGATTGATAGAATAATAAAATAGTCTTGACCATGCCACTTGAACCCTCTAACAATTCTGGAACTGTAAATATCATAACCTGTCATAAAATTTATCAGTAAAAATCAATGATTTTGAAGAACTAATTTTAAAATGAGTACTTCATAAATATTTTCTAATGTTACATTATCAAAAATTTTACCCTTTAAATAATCATACTAGCACAGTACTTGGTTTTGAGAAAAGATATTATTTGTAGGCAAAGGCAAGGACCTCAAAGTTCAGTGTACTAATTCAGGTTTGTCTTTTGACTTTGCTTTTACCACTTTCATTCTTTTCTTCTAAGAAAAAAGTGTTTTTTCTTGCTGACTTATGAACAACATATTCTTTCTTCTATTTGAAAGTTTTAACTAAGATCCCAAGTTGTTGCACGTTCAGGTTTTCTTTTTTTTTCTAACTTTTTTTTAATGGAACTGCTATAATTTTTACTCAAAAAGGAAAGGTGGCACTCAAGAAGGAATTTCCAAGCTATTAAGAAATTAGGAAAATTAGCGAGACCAGAGCTTACTGTTTTTCTGTCACTGACTGTAGCTTTAAGAAGCATATATTGCACAAAAAATTCTTGGGAGATACTACAGTTGTTTTATATTCTTTTCTAAATTTTTGTGGTTTAGGTAATAAATTAGAAGCGTGAAAAATAGAAATACAAGTTACATTTTTGTTAAAAGCTAATGTATTGTAAATTAATGACCCTGCTCAGGGTCTCCTTTCCCTCTTTTTTGTGCAGCTGCCCATGGATGGGAGCTGAGCTGTCAAACATTCCTGTGGTTGCACGGTAGTTGGCAAACAACTGGGTATTACAGAAGCAAGGAGAGTATTTTAAAGCTACTTTGGATGTTTTCGTCCCCATAATGCTATTTTCTATGCTGCAAGATGGATCTAAAGCTTTTTCTCCCCTGTGAAAATCAGGAATAGTGCTTTTTCCATTGTCTGTCATCAGAAACAACAGATCTTCAAACCTTTGACAAAAAAGAACGACTGAGATATTTGAATTCTGGACAAGTGGTGGCCTGGAGAAGCTGTTTAAAATTCTCTTAAAGGCTGGGTTTTCTATGCATGGACATTTTATATTTCCACATCAGATTAGTATTGAAAGGAACATTTGTTCTAGTTGGCCTTTCCATAGAGTACTTTGGAACAGCAAATGTTGGAGCATAAAGAGCAAAAAGACTAAATGAATTTTGGGTCAGATATAAGTGGGTTTTAGGATTTTCTCCTAAATCCTTTTCTTGATGAGGTTTTCTGTGAAAAAACCTTCTGCTAGCAGGTTGTGTATGCTTGCAGAAAAAACAAATGGAATACCCAGTAAACAGCAAATTCCTTTTTGTCCACAATTCTTTTCCTGCTTTGTTAACACGTGTCACTATCTGTTCCAATGCCTTTTAGCAGGTAGGACTTTCTTCCTCCTCAGAGTGTTTCTGTGCAGGCAGGAGGTGCTTTTGGGTCTGATGTGCACTCCAAGATTTTCTGTGGCAGAACTAGTGCTGCCATCCCTGCTTAGAGCAGGAGGGAAATAATTCAGGTAGGATCTTACCAAGGTAATTCTTGTTCAAGTTTGGGTGTAGAAGGACCTCACTGTCCCTTATGTTAGAGCTGTCCTGCAACCCAGACTATCCTTAATCACTGCTGGAGATGCAGAAGAAATAGATGAGGTACTGGAGTTGCAAGGGTCAGGGTCTCTGTGTAATACAGTAATGAGAAAGAAGGTGGGCAGGAAAAAAATGCAGGGGAGGCTTAAAGTGCCAGCCTTATAACCTGTAAAAAGCAGAGGGGAACTTAACAGGAAGAGGTCAAATGTACTGGGGCCCAAGACAGCTGCATGGTTGAGTGCCCAGCCAAAGAAGAGCTCTGCAAGGCTGTGACAATAAGATGAATATTGACATATTTCTCTGAATAGAAAAGGAAGCACATGCTTCTAATTCTTTCACATAATGCATTCATAACATATACTTGATAACCATGGAGAACATTTGATGGAGTGTTTACAGAATAATAGGCAGAACAATTAAGATAACAGAACGCTGTGTGTCCCTGGAACTGCTCCTATTTTCCCCATACCCCTTTTTCTTTGTTCTGCTGGGGTTTTTTCCATTCTTAAAAGAGATTTTTGCTCTCCTGGCAGTTTGGTCTGATTTTAATTTCTCAGCAAACTATTTTATTGTCATGGACAATATATTTTCTGTTTTTTACAAAGTTCTGCTGAATAGCTGGGTTTCAACTTGAGCTTGGATTTCCCCTCATTCCCCTGAATTCAGCCAAGTTTAAAGTAAATATAAATTTTTAAAAAATTGCAAAGCATATAAACAAGTTGCATACCGTTTTTTAATACCTGTGTCAACATGAAAATCTTGAAGTTCAAGTCCTAAACAGATTTGTCTGTGCTATTTCCTTTCATCTGAAAGATAAGAAAATGAGGCTGAAACTGATTCAGAGTTCATGATTCACCTGAGACTGATGCTGTGGTATAAAAATGTTTCTATGGCATCATTGGAGCTCTCTGACACCATCTAAAAGCTTTGTGTTTATGTTTGCTTGGTTTTTGCTTTAGAAATAACAGTTCAGATACCTGCAGATTTAGGACAATCAGCAGCTTTTTATGAGGAGAGTGTCTCAAAAGAGAATAAACATCTTGATGTGCCTAGATGTCTTCACTTCATATCACAGATGGCAGATGTTTTCTTTGGTGTGAAGAAGCAGGCAAGGAAAGAGAGGAGGGTTGGACAAGCAGTTTAAGACAAATATTTTACAATTTTTATTTATCTGCCAAATAGAATTTAAAATAATCTCTTTATTTTTATATTTTGTGCATTGCATGTATTTTGGGAATATTTCCACATGATAGCATTAACAAGAAGAATTTCTCATTAAATTGCCTCAATGGAATCTTTTCAAGGAGCAGAAATTCTATCATGAATATTGCTTTTGGCATACCGTGTGAAGGCATTAAATGTTACATATTTGAAGTAATGTATAGCACCTATTAGAAATAATAAAAGTCTGTGTAGTATTCACAGTTAAATGCATAAATGCTGTGCTATTTCCTTTTTGCTTGCTTGGTACGTAAAAAATTGTTACCTGTTAAGTCACGTGAGGGGGAGAGAGCGGGCAAGGAGACAGAGACCACTCACCCCCATGTTCATGTGGCACAGAGCGCTTTATTTCCCCAGACTACCCCTTATATAGAGCATTCAAAAGACCCGGTTTGGGTATTCTCATCGGTCTGAGCTCCACGCCCCCTCGGGATCTGGCCAGTGAAATGCTTGCAGCTTCCTCAGAGATATGATTGGGAAAAGCCCCTGTCAGTCAACCCAGGGGTCTGGTACTATAAGGCAACAGTCACCTGGTTATATTAAATTATTATATGACAGTTTTAGCTGGATGGAGAATCTTTTAACTTTTAACTTTTTTTTTTTTAGTCCCTCAGTTTATAATCACAGCAAAACTCTAACTGTAATCCACTGTATTTCATAGTTCTAAAGAATATTCAGATAGTCTGGAAGATCAGAATTAATGCCAAATTACCTGGTTTGATTTGTCTGTACCAGTCTTGGAGATCCATGGCAAAAAAAACAGACTACAGCAGTTCTAGAAGAGCTGGAGTTACAGCCCATGAATGACTGTGATAGAAAAGTGAAAAGTTAAAAAGTTTTACTTTTATCCCCTTCTCAAAAGAGAAAATATGCTTAAAATTCAGCTCTGTATGAGATTTGGTTAAGCTGTGCGTGCAGGGTTGCTAAAGAGGCTGAGAAGGGCAACCTAATATTGCAGTCATGCTGAGGTTTGTACACTGGGTTTTGCTTCATAAATAATGTGAATTTGGGCAAATCAAAGTTCAGCTATCAGAACTTTCAGAAGTAGGAAAATGAAATCTTCACAGGTTAGATTAAAAGGATAACTCAGGTAATGTGAGTGTTTTAATACAGGCAAACACAAAGTACAACTGACACTTGTTTCTAGTGCAGTGCCATTATGATAAGGTCAGTAAATTATGGGTCCCTTTCATTAGTCCCAAGCTAAACACTACAAAAAATAGGAAAATAAGTTGTAAACAGATGGAAATGCATTTTTGAAGCACCCAACAAATTTACTTTGACCTTAAACTATATGGATGTAGTACTATTTATAGCAATATACATTAAAAAAAAAAATCAGATTATAATGGTGTTTTGGTTTAAAGTTTGCTGGAAATTAAACAACTCCCTCAGTGCTCCCAACTCTTCCATGCTCCCTAGCCCCTTCCCCCCAGAAAAGGGAGAAGGGATGGGGAGAAGAATCAAAGTAAAACTTGTAAGATGAGACAAGAACAGTTTAATAATTGAAAATCAAATACAGCAATCATGGTAAATTGGAATAATAATAGTGATAGTAAGAAGCAAAAACAAGTGATGCACAATGAAATTGCTGACCAATATCAGACTTGCCTTCCCAACCCCAAATTGTCCACCCTTTCAGGTAACTCCCCTCAGTTAATACACTGGGCGTGACATTTTATGGTGTGGAATGGCCCTTTGGTCAGTTTGGGTCACCTGCCCTGGCTGTGCTCCCTCCCAGGATTTTTGGATCCTCAATGGCAGAGCATGAGACAAGAAAAAAATGTCCTTGACTTAGGAGAAACACAACTTAGCAAAACTCAAAACATCAGTGTGTTATCAAAGCCATTCTCATTCTGAATCCAAACCACAGCCCTGTAACCTCTACTGAGAAGAAATTCACTCTGTCCTAGCTGAAACCAGGACAAATTGTAAGGACAATTTTTTCTCAATTGGAAATTTTAATGTTCCTTATCCCAGGTAGAGCTAAGGTTCTTTGAGTGACTTAATTTTTCCATTGTCATACCTTAGTGAATGCAGTAAGACACTGCAGTGTTTCCAAATTTTCCAAGAATGGAATTTTTTCTGGAGTCATTGAAATATTACTGCAGTGATTTCACAGTTGACTAATTAGCAGCCACATTCCCAGACTTAACTTGTGTTGAATGTGCATTATATTTGGGATTCTTCTCTTTTTTAATTAGTAAAATTTTCATACAGGAGGAATAAACAAGAAACCTAGAGAATGCTAACAGCTTATATTTACAATAGCATGAAGCTATGTATAAATATGACATGATGCATCCACTTCCCCTATGGAGCAAATATTTGTAATTGTCAGGATGATTGATGTTGAAATAAAAATCAGCTTTTCTTTGTTGCAATTTCAGAGGGAAGCCATAATTACATGTGACAAATACTTTGGAATTGACCTGACTGTCTTTAAAAACTTCCATAAGTAATCTCAGCGGGAGAGGCACATGCTAAGAGATTATTTCAGTTTGAAAAGGAAGAAATTTTTATTTCACTGTTCACTGTACATTTGACAATAAATAATGGGGATTTCATTGTGGCATTTTCGGGTATTTACATAATGGTTTGAAATGTGGTTGAGTAGAAAGTGTGGTAGACACACTAATTTACTTGCTAAACAGTTAATCATTCTTTTATTGAGCTTTTCTTATTTTTTTAAGATATACTAAGTGACAATTTCATCTCAAGATTTTGCATTGGAATAACTGTGTTTCTAAGAAATCTCTTTATCTTGCACGTCTTTTGTCTTTCATTCCATAAAATCTTATATACTCTAAGTACCTTTTTGTTTGAAATTTCCAGCAGACTGCTCATTTTCAACTCAAACATACACACGCACAGGCTGTTCATGGCCCTGTACCAACTTTGAGTGATATATTTCATTTTTAAAAGAGACCCTGCCTTAGATCAGATAAAAAATTAGAATATACCCTGCACCCACTCTGGAGATGGTCCGGCCTCCATGCTCAAGCAGGGTTCCTTAGAGCCGGTTACTCAGTACCAGGTCCATATGGCTTTTGAATATCTCCAAGGAGGGAGACTCCACAACTTCCCAGGGCAATCTGGGACAATGGTCAGTCACTCTCTCAGGGAAAAAAAGTGCTCCTTTGTGGTCAGACCGGCCCCTCTGTGTTTCAGGTTGGGCCTGTTGCCTCTTGATGTGAGGTGCTAAATAAATTGTTGCAGAAAATAAAAGCAGAAATGTAACCTCCATTACGCATATGAGCTATGGATAAAAAAAGTGACAAAAAGGCCAGCTACTTGCTGAAAACTTTGTAGTCTGAGTAAATGCCTCTGTGGTGTTGTTGTCAGTTGAAGGACTCCCTGAATGAATTTGTCCTTGGGCAGTACTAGTGGTATGGTCTGTATTTCAAGAAACTTTTTCCATCAAGCTTGCTTTTTGACTTCAGTGCAAAAAGACAAAAAAAAAATAGGCTTCTTTTCATATATATGGGAGAGTATTAATAACTCTGCACATGCCATGGCCTCTGCCTTTTTACCTTCTAGGTGATATAACTTTAGTTTATGCAAATACTCGTTGCTACACCCACTTCTGTAGCACTGTACTGCTTCTCACCACCCTTTCTACAGCAGCTGCAGACTGATGTCAAATGGACATCAAATTATTTGGTTTGTGTGTGCCCATGTCATACAGTAGCAGGACAGTGTTCCATGCTTTTTCTTTGTCTTTTTATTTCCAATAAAAAACCCTGTTACATTCCAGCTCCCACCAGTCATCTCCAACGCACAAAAGTGAGTTGTGGATTAGATACAGCCTTGAGTAAAATTGGCTTAATGTCAATTTCAAATTTACCTCATGTTGTGTTTGTCTCCAGGGATGGTGTCTGCACAGGACTGGGTGAGTTTTAATGCTGTATTTCAGGGCCTTGGTTCTGCTTTGTAAGCTCCAAAGGGGTGTGATATATCTATAACAAAGACTGAAAGCCATTAGAGGCCCACATTCTGTTGACAGTACCATTTTACACAGTAGTTTATTGCTTGCATGTTATCTTTCAGGAGAGTAGGAAGCATCATTGATTTTAACTTGACTTTTCTTTTGTTCAGCTTAGCAAACAGATATTGTGCAAAAAACCTCTCAGCTTTACCTAAAATTCTTTTCTTTAAATGTCACAAATGTTGGGGTCAGGCCCAAAATATAGCCCTCTCTGAAAAATGTGAAAAATGGATGCAGCACCATAGTGTGAGTATGGCTGTTGAGGGAGTTTTCCTTAGACTTTACTAAAATACTTGATTTAAAAAATAAGATGAATTCTGACACTATTGAAACCTCTGAGACAGCAGTATTTTACTGTTTCATAAGGACTGGTGAATGCAATTCACAACTATCATTTTCATTTGTCCTAGATCTGCCAACCTCCCTTTTGGTAAGCCTTTATATCATTAAACTCCTATTCCTATCACAGATGCAATCAAAATAACAGGGTAAAAAGTGCTTTCCTAATTTGAACTAGACTTGATATTTTTTAAGCTGTCTTTTTATTTTAGAAGTGTGTATTAGCTGTGAGCAAGAAGATGATAAGCGACAGGGATCTTTCAAACAGCTCACAGCACTGAGAGGAGTGTGACCAGTGGCTTCATTTCTGCAGGGTCCTGTACTGTAATGTGGCTCTGCCAAAACACAGATGGGCCAAAAATTCTAGAGGGGTTTCCATTGTCTTTGGATATTACTTTCCCTCCTGGTCTTAAATCTACATTAAAAACATTGTGAGAGGCTGTAAGGACTTAAAGATCATGCTTGCCTGTCTCAAACACAGGTACCACTAAAGGACTTTGCCATGAGATGGCCACAAAATGGAGTGACAGGATGGTGCTGACTCCAGGCCTGGTGAGGTTCTGGCTATCACATCCTGGGTAATGCATCCAGAAAAAATTCCCAGAAAAAGTGTGGCAAACTTTGTAAAGAAGCAGTTGCTCATCTATGGCCACCAAAGCCACTCCCTTAATTTAATTTAACCAATAGGATAAGAGAATTGTGCAGCTAATGATCATTAGTTCCTTTGTTTGCTAAAGTGTATAAATGATGAAACAAATCAGAAGAAACATGTATAATGAAGATTGGTTGATTAAAACAATTAAATGTGACCATTTTGTCCATTGTTTGATGTCTTTAAGCTGTGATAATTCTACAGTGTGTGTAGCTACTTTACTATTTAATGCTAGATAATTTTAAAGAATGGATTGATCTATTGATGATTATAGCAAGGTAAGGATTAAAATACTCTGCTTGACTGATTAAGGATTTTCTGTCTCATTGGACATCTCTGAATATGTTGGATTTTGTCTTTTTTTGACCCAGTGATGGGGCAACTGAGAGGTNACATTTCCCCCTCTCTCTTGGACAGAAAAAACTTTTTTGATGGTTTTGTTTATTATTTGTTGTGTACATTGACGTATATAAGATATTATTATTAATATTAATACAATAATATTTAATGTATATAAATTTATTTTGTAGGTTTTTTCATTGAGGTGTAAAATTTTATCTTTTAAATGTCATTTAACTATGATTTATTGTTTGTTNGTTGCTCATCTATGGCCACCAAAGCCACTCCCTTAATTTAATTTAACCAATAGGATAAGAGAATTGTGCAGCTAATGATCATTAGTTCCTTTGTTTGCTAAAGTGTATAAATGATGAAACAAATCAGAAGAAACATGTATAATGAAGATTGGTTGATTAAAACAATTAAATGTGACCATTTTGTCCATTGTTTGATGTCTTTAAGCTGTGATAATTCTACTGTGTGTGTAGCTACTTTACTATTTAATGCTAGATAATTTTAAAGAATGGATTGATCTATTGATGATTATAGCAAGGTAAGGATTAAAATACTCTGCTTGACTGATTAAGGATTTTCTGTCTCATTGGACATCTCTGAATATGTTGGATTTTGTCTTTTTTTGACCCAGTGATGGGGCAACTGAGAGGTGTTTTAAAAACTTTTTATTCTATTTTTTATTGTCATATGAAGGGTGAGACAATACAATGTTACAATTCATGCTGTCATAATCAGAAGCCAACTGTTTCTTAANCGCATTTACGTGTTATTAAAAGAAATTGATTGTGGTTTTGTTTCGTAAGGTTGTATGTTTGATAGTACTAATATTTGTTATTATGTTATTAATTGTAATGGAAGTAATATTGACTTTTTTGTTTAGTTAATACTTTAATTGGTTTAATTGTTTTAATGCTTTATTTGAGGTAAATTGAGGTAGAAATAAAGTTGATGTAACATGTTTTGTAGGGTTTTAGGGTTTGAAATTGCTATTACATTTTTTTTATAATGATAGGTAGATTTTTTAATGTTTTTTAATTTTTTTTAACATTAGGTGTTATTATAGTGAGCTGTTTGATGTTATACGGGCTATTTTTCATTTTTGAGGGAATGGTTTGTTAGGCTTTATTTTTATAAATGAGTTAATTTTTTTTTGTAATNGTTTAGTTAATACTTTAATTGGTTTAATTGTTTTAATGCTTTATTTGAGGTAAATTGAGGTAGAAATAAAGTTGATGTAACATGTTTTGTAGGGTTTTAGGGTTTGAAATTGCTATTACATTTTTTTTATAATGATAGGTAGATTTTTTAATGTTTTTTAATTTTTTTTAACATTAGGTGTTATTATAGNGAAGCCAACTGTTTCTTAATTACAAAACACTATAAGTGTTTCTTGGATTATCAGCTTTTGCTACACTATGCTGTAGATGCCTTAAAGCCAGTCATCTAAAACTACTCCTTGTGTGTCTTGTTATAATGCATATTTTATAATTCTATTTTTCTAAACTATCTAGTTTTATTTGTAAGGCCATCTTTTAAAATTTTTTCTAGCTCCGTTTCTCTCTCAACAATATCTGTCTTATTCTATGGCATTTTTAAGTCAGTATTTCTTATCTTAAGGTTTGCATACAAATGCATNAATTTTTTTTAACATTAGGTGTTATTATAGTGAGCTGTTTGATGTTATACGGGCTATTTTTCATTTTTGAGGGAATGGTTTGTTAGGCTTTATTTTTATAAATGAGTTAATTTTTTTTTGTAATTGTTGGGGATTTATTTAGATTAGTAATTTTACTCTTAGGGGCACTATGGTAGTACAATTGTACTAAATGTTTGAGTTTTTGTACACAGGGTGATGGGGAGTAATATTTAATTGTGGATTTTTTTGGTTCTGAAATTTAGTACAAAATTCTATTGTTAATGAACTAAGAATTTTTGATTTTTGAGGTTTAGAAGGCGTTTTAAGAAGATTATGGAATTAATTATATTAATTGGTTATGGGATTTGTTTCGTTGGTAGTTTTTCATCAATATTTGTTATGATTGGGTATTGGTTACTTTTTGGTTGGTATTGGTACACTGATTAAATAGGTTCTAAAGGGTTTGTTTGGGTTTGAATTGGTTAAACATATGATGTTTGAGTTGGCTGATTTGGTTAAAGTAACTTAAACCTTTGTTTTTGGTTGATTTATAGGTATACTTGCATTGCAAAATTAAATAAGTAAAATCAACAAGTGCTGCTATATTATTTGATTAAACTTGGTGTTTTTGTTTAGTTACTTCTTGGTAAAAGCTTTTTATATATTTTAATTTTTAAGTAAACTTTTTAGCCTTTTTTTAGGGACTGGTTAATTATACGATATTAAGTTGTTTTTTTAATATTGAATTTTTATAAATTTAGATATTTTAAGATTTTTTTAACACAATGGACACTATGTTTTTGCTAAAAGAGTTTTATGATATAAACAATTTTTATAGTTTAAACATTAACATAAAACTTAACATTTGTAGTTTTTGTAGGTTGAACAGGGAACGTTTGGTATGAATTTTAGTTTTTTTGTATGGTTTATGTCTGTGTGTTTGCTTCTTTGTGAAACTGTTGGCGTGAGTTTGAGTGATACGATTTTATGTTTTTTGTGGGGACTTATTTAGGTCTTGTACTTGTAGAAATACAAGTAAATTTTTTGTTTTAAGTTATTAGTGGAAATGGTCTTTTAATTTGTCTTGTTTTAGGGTTTTTGATTAAAACTGGAGGATTTTTTTAATTTTGCTTTTGTGTTATTTGAAAGGTGCTTAAAATTTGAGGATTAGGCTTTGTAAATTAGTTATTTAAAAAATTAAAGATATATAAAGTTTTGTTTAACTTTATTTGAGATGTTGTCTGGGTTACTCTTTTGTTTGTTGATTTAAAATGCATTTTAGAGTGTGGTGTGTTTTTTCTAACAATTGATTTGTGAGGGAATAGGGAATTTTAGAAGTGTATGTAGTTTAGTAGTGAACACTATCAAAAATGTGGTTAGTTTTTGAGCTGTGTATGAGGGGTTATTTTTTGTTTTTATTTTTGGGGGTACACTAATGCAGTAAAAGTTTGTAGAAAATGTTGGTAAGTATGATTGGTTGGGGTTTTTTGTGTGTGGAGAAGCAAAAGCTATACTTGAAAAAGTATTAACAGACATATGAATATTTTTGAGTTTTTTAAAAGATGGGTATTTGGTAATACCTGTTTGTTATAGTTGTAAATTTTGTAATTTTTGAGGGTTAATACCTTTTGTAGAAATAGGTTGTATAAATTGACAGTTAGGGTATGATATGAGTAAATAAACCAGTTACTTACCAGTTCCAATGATTAACAGGTGTAACAGTTCCTGTTTCCATTCCCAGTTGAAGTACATGTTCCTAATTACAAGCTGTTGTTTAACTGTTGAATTGTTCTGTCCCGTTTCCCCCTTGTTTCCCCTTTTAGTCTGTCCCCTATCCCCACCTACCATCGTGGAAATCCCGCTGCTGCTCCCCGACGCTGTACCTCGCGAGATTTCACTGCTCCCATGAGGACTTGCACACAGGCAATACTCATAATAATGAGTATGCCTGGACCATGGACTTGACCATCTCTGGACAGCGAGCCATTGCAAGAACCTCACAAAGAGTGACCACCCCAGGACGGCAAAGTCCCAAGGAGCCAAACAACACCATCAGGAGGTGGGCCAGTCGCCATGACTGTAACAGTGCTCGAGTAAAGTAACACCCCTAGATTTCGGAGCCAGCATCGCCTTCCTGAGCCTACGCTTGTGAGGATGGAAGCCCAAACTCCAGCCGTGTGGACGGATCTGATCTCCTCCTCCTTGCCAACGTCTGTTGGGAGCAGTGGCAGCGTGCGCCGCCCCTCGAGCCCCCACCCCAAGGCTGATTCTTAAATAAAGGCACTTTTAACAGGAGAAGAAGTCTCCTGGCCCGTTTATTTCAGCTTAGGGGCTTGTCTGGGATAGACCTGCCCACCGAGGGACCCAGAATGGGATGGCCACCTGCCATAAGGGACATCGTGGGATCACGGACTACCCTGGACTAGGAATAAGCAGCCTTGGGAAAAGGACATCAACGCGGAGCACCGGAGGGGTGAGAACCCCCTGGTGGTGGGCATGGGAGGCGAGCAAGTGCTGTGCATATGAGACGGGGGCTGGCAGCTCGGACCCCCAAAGCGAGTGAGGACCCCTTAGTACCGCGTTTCCAGACTCCTGCGAGGGGGCTGGCCGGGAATGGGGGGAAACGAAAGAGGCCCAAATTGGGCCCAGAGAAATGTTTGAGGCACCTCCCCGGGGGTGGTCTGTGAAGCTGAGGGAGGGATAGTCTGGATATCCTGCTAGGACCCAGCCACAGGAAAAGGGGTGCGGGGAGGAGAAGCCCAACTCTGTCGGGACCCGACCCCTCCCTGGGCAGGTAGGAAAAATAGGGCAGTGAGCTGACCTGCAGCCCTCGGGTGCGCCTGGGCGCTTGGGGGCCCGAGGGCGAGAGTGAAGTGGGGCAGGGAGTGCCAGGAAGGGAGGAGCTACCCTATTTGTACTGGACTCCAATAGTGGGGAGCCAAGGTACCGGGCTCCAAGGGGATAAACAGGGAGCTAGGGAGAGCCCTGCCAGATCAGGGCCCCAGATAAGGGCATGGGAGCGGAGAGAAGCTTAGTTTTAGTTGGTTCTCCTTTTGGGACCAAGTTTATGTTGTAGTTTGGTCATGTGGTGTGTGTGTGTGCTAGGAAAAACTCTGCTGGGACCCGACCTTAGGGAGAAGGTGCAGGGAGGAGGTGTGTGTGTGGCTGCATTGGGACCCAACCTTAGGGAGAAGGTGCAGGGAGGAGGTGTGTGTGTGGCTCCGTTGGTATCCGACCTTAGGGAGAAGGTGCGAGGAGGAGGTGTGTGTGTGGCTCTGTTGGTATCCGACCTTAGGGAGAAGGTGCAGGGAGAAGGTGTGTGTATGGCTCCGTTGGGATCCTACCTTAGGGAGAAGGTGCAGGGAGAAGGTGTGTGTGAAGTTAACGGCTCTCGATACCGGGTGGGCCTCACGCCAGACTCCAGGGTATGGCTGGCCAAGCAAGACCCCCTTGCTTTCAACGAATAGGGAATTATATTTTCAGTTCAGAAAGTGTGTGTGAGGAAGGGACAAGTGTATCGCTCTGCTGGGACCCAACCTTAGGAGAAGGTGTGGGGAGGAGTTCTCCGCTGGTACCTGACCTTAGGAGAAGGTGCAGGGAGGAGGTGTCAGTTTGGAAGGTGTGTATGAAGAGGATGAGTGTGTTAAAATAGTGATTTATTCGTTAAGGGTTACTTTTGTGTGAGGCTCTGAGTTTGCTGTGAACACAGTAAATTTAAGTTAAGAGTAGTTTTTGTTGTGATAGGAGATAAGGGTGGAGAGGTTGAAGTTTTGAGTTATTGGTTCAGGCAGAGAACTCTTATTCTTTGTGTGGCCTGCCAGTAATTTTTCCATTTGAGGCACCTTCAGATTTTTGTTGACTCCCAGTTATTAGGGAGAAGGAAAGTTATGGGACAGTGTACCAGCAAGGGAGTCCCCTCAAAGAAGGGGAAGAAAAAGGCAAAGAACATACCTCCCAGCAGTTCCCTGCGATGGATGTTGGACCAGTGAGACCAGAATGATTTTACTAAGGAATTGGACAAAATCAAAATGATTCACTATTGCATCGAAATATGGCCCACTTGGAGTGGCCATGATTGACTTGGAGTGGCCATGATTTGGGTCCCAAGATGGTTGGATGGTTTTTTTTGAGTTGGTGTTGTAATGAGTAAGTAATTTATGTAATTGTTGGGGCTTGGGGTTTTTTGTTTGTTTGTTTGTTTTTCCCCTCTCCTGTTCATTTCTTATCACTGTGGAATTTTTTTCCATTGAATTGATAATGGGAGGCTGATTGCTGAAGACAGGGTGGAGACACCAGAAGATTTGGAGCAGAGGGGCCGTTCCTAGCTCACTCGTTCTTTTTCGCGGGAGAGGACACAGGTGGCCAAGGGAGTTTTCTCCGTCACTGCAAGACTCCGTCCCTGCTGTTTCTTCCTCCTGCCACCGCCGTGACCCAGCGGGGAACTCTTTCTTCTGCTGCTGGACATTGCATTCCCCTGCCCTGCCATGACACCCCGCAGGCTCCAGCTGTTTGCTGTGGAGTTTTTGGGACATTCTTGTTCACTGCCCTGGGATTCCTGCTCATTTCCTGCCATTTCCAGCATGCTGCTTCCGAAAAGTCCTGCTGAGGGCACTGGGATCGCTGCCTCAAGGGTTTCTGAAGCGAGGCCTCTCTCCCATCCCTCCCCGTCTGGGCCCAGCCGCCATCGCCACGCGCTGCCCGAGCCCGCGCCGCAGCGCCCCCTGCAGCCGCGTGGGGATCACCGCACCTGCCCTGAGCACCGGGAGCTGCCAGCGCCCCTGCCGGCCGTGACCGGAACTGCAGCACAGGGACAGTGCCGCAGCCGAGCGGCGTCACCGGGTTCGGGCTCTGTTTGTGGGTAATGCTGTAGTTGTCGTTGTTTGCTTGCTTTATTATACATACTAGTAAAGAACTGTTATTCCTATTCCCATATCTTTGCCTGAGAGCCCCGTAATTTCAAAATTCTAATAATTCGGAGGGAGGGGTTTTGCATTCTCCATTCCAAGGGAGGCTTTTCCTGCCTTCCCTAGCAGGCACCTGTCTTGTAAACAAAGACAGTAAGGTAAAATTTTTGACTGTGGGTGTTTTTGTTGGGTTGGAGATAAAACTTTTGTTAGAAATATTGACAAAGAGTAGGTGAGTTTTTTGGTTTTTGTTTTTTTTTTTTTGGTGGTAAAATGACTTGGTGATACTGTTGTAGTGGTTTACTTTGTTGATGGTGGAACTGAAAGGGTAAATTGAGGGGCATTTTTTGAAGGTAGTGGAATGTTGAAAAAACAATTTTTTAAGTTGATGACAACAAGAGGCTAATTTTTTTTGAATTATTGAAAGAGAGGGAAGTCTAGTTTGTAAAGGCTTTATGTTTTTTATTATTTTGTTGATCTTTTTTAGGTTGTGGAGCAATTTTAGGGATTAGAAGTTTTTTATGAATGACAAAAACTGTGAAATTCTAGGGATTGTTTGTAGGTTTGATGTGGGGTTTTTTTTGTAGTTGTTTGCTTACTAATTTTTTGAAAATATTTATTTTTTTGTTGTTTAAGAGGCTATTGATTTATTTAAATGGGCTGATTAGTTTTTTATGATAACTTTAGAGTGGTAGGTGTTGTTGTGGTTTTTATTAAAAATTTACTTCTATCTTTGCTCTCTACTGGGACAACTTGTTTCTTTCTCATACTGTGATGGGTTTCTGTACTACGAAGGCACGGATGGTTAGGTTTTTTTTTTTTTTTTGGGACTCGTAACAGTAATCATGAATTCACTTTGTAGAAACAAGGTAGCTCTTAATATTTGTGAGAGTACTTATGGGTGTTACTAATTTTTAATTGCTTGGCTAGGATGCATGAGAAATTACAATGATGTTTGTCTTTGTGTCTAGTATACTTGTAATATGAATTGTTTTATTAAGGTGTGTTAGATTGTATGTTAGCTTTGATCTTTCATTACTGACACGTTTTATCTAAAAGAGGTGAGGCACTGGGCTAAAATTTTTAAAAGACCTTTTTTGGTATACAATTTGCTTACTTCTATTCATTGGTAATGTAATGGTAATAGTTGTTGGGTTTGGTTGAATTAGTACTGGAGTATTGTAAGTAAGAGCTGAAATCCTCAGCTCTTCATTACAATTTGTTGAGACAATTGTTGGAAAAACTGAAAGTTTAAGATTTTTATTATTGTCTTTGTTTATAGTTACAAACTTTTGTCTTTGTTGTAAAGTATTAGTAACTCTTGTGGGCATGCATTTATGGTAAAAGTTTTTTTAAAAAATAATTTGGAATTTGTTAGTTTGTATTGTGCTCTTGGGGATAATAAGTTGGGATCGCTTGGAAGATGGTTGGTAATTGTACAGATTGTATTTGGCTTAAGTTTTTTTTAGTACATTTAGATTATTTGTTCTTGTGACTGAGCTGTTATTATTTGTTTTTTACATGATGGCGCTATGTGCTCTTTTTTGGGGTTTTTGTTAGAAGTTTTCCATTTATATTAAATTGGGAGTGATAAACATTTGTAAATGCTTTCTTTTTCTGCACTGAGGGTAAATATTAGGTGTTTTTGTATTTTTTGTAGCTTTAGGATGGTCTTTTTATAAATGTCTAAGTTTATGACAGAGAAAACATGGCCCTTTAACTAACTTAATTTGTAAAGTAGAGAGAGCTTTTTTAATAGTTTTTGTTTGAGCTTTAAGTGCTTTTGAAAAGTTGTTCTCTTAGCACATTAGCTTGCCCTGTAGTTACATGTAAAGGTGTGTCTAGCTTACTATAAGTAGACAACATTTGGGGGACTGTGAGGGGTTGTTTTGGCAGAGTTAAAATGACTTTTTTGCAGTTGGTGTTTGTGTTCATAAACGTGAGACTTTTAATTAAAAGAGGATGGGCTGTTTTATTTGAACACTGCTTTTGAACAGCCTGAGTTAAACGATTTAGAAAAGAGCCATAGGATTTAGTCTTTTTTGTTGAATTAGAGAATAAACATTCTCATGATTTCTCATAGACTGGACAGTTCAAAGAGCTCTTTGGGCAGCTTTTTTAATATCTCTAAGCACAACCCTTGGTAAAGCCTTAGCTTGGTCTTCGGCTCTGTTATCTGGAGCACTGTTAGCTAATACACTGACTGTAAATTGAGTATTTAGGCCCCCAGCAAAGTTTTTTATTAACTTGTTAAGATGATTTTGCTATTTTAAATCCCATAAAATATACTGTGAGTTTGTTAAAATTATAGAGGAAATGTTCTTATAATCTGATGGTGTTAGGTCATAAGAGTTAAATATACTTTTTACCACGTTGTTAAAATATGGGGAACTTAATCTGAAGGTCATGAGTTCGATCCTCACACTTTGTCATTTTTAACCCAGTGTCCTGGCTTGCAAGATAGGCACATATTCCATTTGCCATCTGTTAGAGGTGGGACAGGTAGCTTCTGTCAGTTGGGCAGTTTTCTTATCTCTTCCAAGAACAATCTCTCTATCTGGGGAGGTATCTTCTGTTAATGAGCCATTGAATGACTCACTGCATGACTGATACAATTACATCATGCCATTGTGAGATGCTCTGCCCAGAGAGAGGAGCCAAGCATCTCTACCTGCATAAATTCAGCATTTTCTGGGACACCAAACAGCCTCTTCTCCAAGAGCAGCCACCTGTTCTCCACTGGATTCCCAGAGGAAGACCAGGCCCATCTCCACCAGCACTGGACATTTCACCAGAGGAAACCTACACCTTTCTACAAGATCACCTCTTCAACAGGACTTCATCTGCTCCTCCAGGAGGACTGCAGCTACCATTTAACTGGACTGTTATCAACACCCTGACTCCTCAGGGTGCCAGGTTCCTGACTCTATCAGTAGTTTTGTTTGTACTAATTGCATTTGTATTTTTTCAGTTTTTCCTAGTAAAGAACTGTTATTCCTATTCCCATATCTTTGCCTGAGAGCCTTTTAATTTCGAAATTGTGGTAGTTCGGAGGGAGGGGGTTTACCTTTTCCATTTCACTGGAAGCTCTTGCCTTCCTTAACAGACTCCTGTCTTGTCAAACCAAGACACCCAGAGATGAGGCAACTAAGATATGTTTTAAAAACTTTTTATTCTATTTTTTAGTCCCATAAAAAGTAAAACAATACAGATGTTACAATTCATGCTATCATAATCAGAAGCTAACTATTCCTTAATTACAAAACACTATAAGCGTTTCTTAGCTTATCAACTTTTTACTACGCTATGCTGTAAATACCTTAAAGCTAATCATCTCAAACTACTCCTCATGGGTCTTGTTATAATACATCTTTTATAATTCTATTTTTCTAAAGTATCTAATTTTATTTACAAAACCATATTTTAAAACTTTTTTCTAGCTCCATTTCCCTCTCAACAGTATCTATCTTATTCTATAACATTTTAAAGTCAATATTTCTTATCTTAAAGTTTACATACAAATACATACTCTGTAAGTCTTCTGTCAGGCTCTAATAATTCTTTACAAATCCATTTCCCACATGAATATATTAATTAAAATGAAAAACAGATGAATATTCCCCTCTTATGTCTTCTCTAACCACTGGGTTTATGTTCTTTTCTCTTGTTTTGTGAGTCTAGTTCTTCTCTCATTTGCTTTTCTTCCTAGTATGAAACGAAAATGTTCCAGAAAATCTTTAGCTTTAAAATACTCAGCATTGGCTTAATGCAGCAGCCAGATAAGCCATCAATTATGCCAGTGACATTAACCCCATTTTCTTTAACAAAGAGAAATGGGAAGTAATCTATGGAATGAGGCCGTCTTGTCACCTTCTTGTAGCAGGGCATAGATTTTCAGCCCATATTTAACATCATTCTCTGTGTTTATATGGTGTCCAGTCATCAGACAAGATCTTGTCCCTATTAAAAGAGTTCAGAGGTGTTACTTTCTGGCACTGTAAGACTGACCCTTTCAGTGGTTTTTCTGGGATTTTCTGGGGTGGTAATAATTGTTCAGGGGATTTGTCTGACCACTGAGTGCTGGTATAAATTTGTCTTGCTTTGTTCTTTATATTTTATATGAAAACACCTGGAGGGCCATAAAGATTCAGAAAGTTTTAAATTATCATAGAATCAGAATGTGCTGAGTTGGAAGGGGCCCATCAGGACCATCGAGTCCAGCTCCTGCACAGAGCAGCCCAAGGGTCACGCCAAGTGCCTGAGAATGTTGGCCAAATGCTTCTCCAACTCTGTCAGGCTTGGAGCTGTGACCAATGCTCTGGGGAGCCTGTTCCAGTGCCCAACCACCCTCTGGGTGAAAAACTTTTTCCTGATATCCAACCTAAATCTCCTCTGACTCAGCCTCACATAATTTCCTCTAGTTCTGTCACTGGTCATGAGATTGAGGAGAAATTTGGTGCTTTTATAAAGTTTTGGGTTCAAGGAATATGTCAGAAAACACCTGAGAAGCTCATCCACATGGTATGACTGCACAGGTGTCACTGTGCAGAGTATTGTCTCAACACCAATTTTTTATGGGTGAAGAACCCATAAACACAGGGAACACTATTCCCTGTGTTTTGTCTATTTCTATTCTGTTTGAGACCCAGAAATTTAAATTCAGAGTATGCAGTTTTCCTGGCATTGTTGTGTTTTTTTAATCCATTTCATTGCTAAACTTCTTACAGCTCAAACTTGCTTACTGTTCAAAGAACTGCCCATTTTCAAACTGTTTTGTAAGTGTCAATATTACTGGATGGACTGTTGAAGATAAAGAATTCTTATTGCTATCTTACTGGGATGTTGATACCATGGGATCATTTTGCTCTCCCTATCAAAACAGCATGGGTTTTTTCTCACACTGTTCCTGCTTTTTTTCTGTGTAAGTTCTTTAATTCACTGACAGTTTAACTGATCAGTGTGACAAAAATTTGGTTTAACCACTGACTCGTATAAATGCTATAGGCTGAAGCAAAGCATCTTTTCAACAGCTCTTGGAGAACTGAGATTAAAAGCAATCAAAGAATACAGATATTTCTTGACTTGGGGGTATGTTTGAACACATGGAGCAGAAAAGGCTCATACAAATCTAGTTAGATGAACAGATTAGTTTCCGCAAACCCACAAAAAGCACTATAAATGAAACTGATATGTCTGAATTTGGAAGTTTCTTTGAAGTTTGTTTCATAAAATTGGTTTTCAACCCTACAAGGTATTTTCAACTGTCAACATTCCTGCACATTTTTATTTCCTGTCAGCACCATGATATTGCTGCCATGAATCAAGGGCATGCAGTGGTGATGATCAGAAAGTGCTCAGCCAGAAAAGTCCCTGCATTACAGGGCCTGGGCAGCTATCACCTGAGAACATGTGGATTAATGGTGGAGCTTCATTTCTTCAGTGGCTGACAGAGAAAAAATTATTTGGCAGCTAAAAACTCCAGAAGAGAATCTTGTCCTTTCTTGAATGCCTTTTCTCCTTTCTGAGCTGTAGAATGTCAGAAGAGCTAAAAGCAGACAGAGAGATCAAAAATAGATACATGGGTGACTGTCTATACTCTCTTTTGAAGTTCTGTTACATGATAGCAGTAGTAAGCTGGTGTAGGCTTATTAGCACTAATATACACAACTACATGTGCATTCCTTCTTTTCAAGAAATATGAGCTTTTTTGATCCCTCCTACCAATAAAATTTCATATATTTATATACATATTTAATAAAAATCAAAATATTTTTCATTGCTGTGAACTCTGAGAACATTGCTGCAAATCAGCTCTAATGAATCTTAATGAATCTATTACATCCTCTTCCTGCTTCTGCCTACCTCTCATTTTAGGCAGTATCTTAGGTTGGTCTCTGCATCTTGTGCTGGAAGGATATTTCCCAACAGGTGAGGAAGGTAATTTGAACTGTTACCCATCAAGGACAGTGTGTAGAGGTTGATCGAATTCCTGAGATCTCCTGGGCACAGCACTGAGCTCAGGAGAACGCCCTCAAACCCCAATTTCTTGATGCAGAAGTGTGACAGCAACTTAATTTGAGGGATACCATATGAAATTGGGTAATATTTCCTGTCTTACTCTTTTATTGGTCAGTTCTTCAAGTTGATATTTTGACCTTGCCTTTGTTCCTTTTTAAGGGAAAATGCTCAAAAGTTCATCTCCTTTACACTTTCTGCATTCTCATCTCCTGCATACACAGGTAAGGCTGAGTCTGCCCCAACCAGAAAAATCTGCTTTTATGCATTTTTCTTGTCACAGATACTGTTGCTGCAGTACAGAACCAATTTCATCCTTGTCAGATAAAAGAATTTACTTTTAAATTAAAAAGTAGCCCAATGTAGAGCTTCCAAATAAAATGTGTAAATTACAACGCCATCCTTACCTTTTAGGCTTTAGGCCAAGGCCACTGCCCTTGAAAAATAATCTTCCTTCCTCATAGTTGTCCTGTATTCTCAGTGTTCTAGAATGAATACAGGATGCTACTGCTATCAGCAAAGCTGTTTTTTCTTTAATGTCAATGCTAGCCAGCTCAAATCTGGCAGCCTAAAAAGAGATTTTTAGTCTCAGTCTCCCTGTTTAGAGGGGCTGAGATTGTAGACAATACCAACTAAAGCAATTTACCTCTCATTACTGGACATATATTTTTCCATGTAATTCTAGAAAAAGGCTGAATGGCAGACATCAGTATTTTTGCAGTTAATACTGTCCAAAAGGATGGAGAGTTCTGTGAAGAGGTTTTTGAGGTCCCAACTGGCTGATAAACCATATGGAAATGAATATAATGGAAATTTAGCTTTTTTAAAAACAGAAAGGAAACACACAGAAAAGCCAGTAAAAAAGATTATAAAAATTTACAATAGTCTTAACAGAATTTATGTTACTGTATTTTCCTCTATACTTTATCTGTATTATGGGAGACAATGGTCTTTATCTGGGATTAAATATAAACTGATTTCCAAAGTATTATTTCCAAGAACTCTTTACAATGTTGTAAGTCCATGTAGTGAATACACAAGATTTCCACATAGGGATATTAACATAATACAATGTTTGCCCAAGGTCAGTTTTTATACTCCTTTTACAATGGTTCTATATGATCCTGAGCAAGTTATGACATTTTTTGTTGTGCTCTGAACCGAAGGATATATCAGACAGGTCCTTCCAGCCTGAATTATCACTTTATTGTATGGTCCTATCTTGAGGCAACTTGATTTTGCCATGCCAAAGCAGTCTAGCTCATTTTATGTGAGGTTAGATGGACACATGGTTGTGAATTGAAGATATGATAAGACTTTGTGATGGAAAATAAATTCCTTTTTATCCAAGCCAATAAAAAATAAAAGCTGTATTTTACACTTTAACGTTAATTTTAATTTTTTCCCAAACTCGAGCCTTATGAATTTTGGATTAGTTCCATTTTTGAAAGTGATGTGGTATTTTTGTGCTTCACTGTTTCTATAAAATAGTGCAATGGTCTGGTGTTGCAAAAGTAAATGTGAATTTATGAACTAGTAATAGCAACTAATATAGTGGAAAGTCCTCGAGGAAATTAATAATTCTGTAACAGGATTTTAATCATGGAGAGAGAAGAAGGCATTGGATTACATACTTAATAAGGGAGATAAAACCCAAAGGTGTGTGTCTTCTCATTGGATGAAAAAACTCTGTCCCCTGAGTTGATTTGAATCACAGAATTACAGAATGGGTCAGGTTGAAGGGAATTCAGCGGGTCATCTGCTCCAACCTCCCTGCTTGGGCAGGGTCATGCCAGAGCACATGGCACAGGATGGTGTCCCGATAGTTCTTGAATATTGCCAGAGGGATGTTCCACAACCTCTCTGGGCAATCTGTCCCAGTGCTTGGCACTGCAGAGTAAGGAACCTCTTCTTTATGTTCAGGTGGAACTTTCTGTGCCTCAGTTTCTGCCCGTTGCCTCTTGTCCTGTTTAGAGTTCTTGGAAAGAAACAAGAGGCAACCATGTTCAAACAATGTCCATGTGTCCAGTGTCCAAGGACATATGTAATGGATATCCACAGACCAGAGGAGATTTCAAGCTGAGTTGACAAGTTCTTATCTTTTCTATGCATCCCTGCCAAGCTTAATGTTTCCTGAGGGAAAAGCTTTCATTTTTTTCTGAATTTAATAACTTTTAATGAAATCTTCTCTCAACAAGAGTATCATGCTAACTGCTCAAAAGAGAAGCAAAGTAAAACTTTCAGATAAATACTATATATTAGTTAAAATTGTTTGGATGGAATTAAAGCTCATGCAAAGTTTCCATCTCCCTAAGATCTGATCCAATGTCTTCATTCTCGGTGAAATTAGGCGTTCGTTTACTTTCACACAATACTAGTTCTCTGAAATTAGTTTGCACTGATGTGAGAACAGATTTTGGCCCACTCTTAAAAAAAAAAAAAACAAAACAAAAACCGATTATATATATGTATATATATATTTACAAGATAGCTTTTATTTATATATGCAATCCATTAAAGGAGATTAAATAGAGTAGGATGACCACTAATTTTTTTATTTGTTATTCAATCTCTTCCTTCTCCATTGAGTGTTCTTGTGTATGTATACCATACATTGCTAGGTTCTGGTTTATGCAGGTTATGCGTGGTATAAAATGTCATTAAAGGTGGTAGGTTTGCATATTCATCTAATAAATAATAACTAATATTGTACTATAATATACAGACATATGTAATATCATACAGAAATAACTAATTTTAATATAATAAATCTTTTATTTATGTTCTGTTAGTGTGATTTAAACAAGTCAACAAAGTTTATGATAGGTTGTTCTCCTAAAGAGGCATGAAAAGCGATTATTATTGTGTTAGATATTGCGTAAAATATTCAGTCTTTGACAGAAAAATGTGTCCTATGTAGGCATGGCAAAAAAAAAAAAACAAAAACAAAAACCTAAGAGCCCACCTGCAGTTCTCCAGC
The DNA here is from genome assembly GCA_013399835.1 of Leptocoma aspasia. Classification (NCBI taxonomy): domain Eukaryota; kingdom Metazoa; phylum Chordata; class Aves; order Passeriformes; family Nectariniidae; genus Leptocoma; species Leptocoma aspasia. The sequence continues at coordinate 253,798 of VXAX01001848.1, forward strand.
TCTGGGATCCCCAGCACAGGAAGGACATGGAGCTGCTGGAGTGACTCCAGAGGAGGGACGCCAGGATCATCTATCTGAGGGCTGGAGATCCTTCTCCTCCAAGGAAAGGGTGAGAGAATTGGGATTGTTCAGTCTGGAAAGGAGAAGGCTTTGGTTTGACCTAATTGTGGCCTTCTAGTACCTGAAAGGCACTTACAGCAAGATAGAGAAGGACTTTTAACAAGAACATGTAGTGATGGGAAAAGGAGAACGGGTTCAAATTGAAAGAGAGTAGGTTTAGATTGGATATTAGGAAAAAAATTCTTTACTGTGAAGATTTTGAGGCACTAGAACAGGTTGTCCAGTGAAGTTGTGGATGCCCCATCCCTGGGGCTCTGAGCAATCTGGTCTAGTGTAAGGTGTCCTTGCCTACGGCAGTGGGGATTGGCATGAGGTGATCTTCTAGATCCCCTTTGTACCCAAAGCATTCTATGATTCTATAAAAAATATTAATCTGACATATGCTTATTTTTTTTATGTGCTCCAGTCACTTTATGAGAACAACGAACTTGCAAAATCCTGTCAGAGATGTCATCTTTTCTTGAACTGAAGCCTCTGTCCTTGGTGGCCCCTTTCAGGCTGCAGTGCAGTACAACGCAGTCTAACTATGGTGCAGCTACAGCCACTGTCACTGTGAGCTTACAATGTACTGAAAGGTTTTATTTTTCATGTAGTGTGAAATCTGATAAAAGAGTATATACATTTATCTTGGGGAAAAAAAAAGGTTTTATATACAAAATTGTAAATCACCAGTATTTACTTTAACTTTTAATGAAATCCAATAGGGTCCAGACTGCATAAAGCACTTTAAACCATTTCTCTGTACATTTGGAAAAATATAAATAGATAGGTCTTTACTCTGACTCTGTGTTTTAGTTATTTAATAAAGTTTTCATAGGTAAAAAATTATGCAGGAAAATAAACTTATTTTGTAATAAGATGGCAAAGCCTCAAAACATATCTTTACAAGTCAGACCAGAGGGGGATTGTTTATGTATATGCTGAGTGCAAAGAACATACAAATGAGTTATTGCTGATAGGCAAATGGCTCAGCTTGTAAAAAAGTAAAAGCAGAATTGTTCTTAATGCAAAGTGCTGTAGGAACACTTGCAAGCAAACAACATGTGTTTGATGCCATTCCTGAGGTAGATAATGACCCTGTAATGGCCATGAATCTCCTGATATGACAGGCTTAAGCAGTTGAACATGCCTGGTTTATATTTGAAATGGGTTCAGGGCACCATTGCTTTGAACCTTTGACTCATTTCCAATGAAAATGTTTCCAACATTTGTACACAGTCCTCACCACTGTTCACCTGTGCTTTCCCTGATGGTCAAAATTTCATTGGCCGTTAGACATTGTCCAGGTTGAGCTACTCAGAACAGAAGAGGATTCAATAGGAAAATAAGTATATCAAGCAGTTTGAATTTCACAGGCTTTGAAATTAATCTTTTTTCCAGCCTTCATATTTGCATAATTTTAAATAAATTAGGAATATTTTTAGGCAAAGGAGACCTGTTGTACAGGTTGACATCTAGTAAGTGAATTTTTTAACATTTTTATTTGGATTTTGACAAAAAAGCAGTTGCAAAATGCTGCAAAAGACCAGAAAAGTAGAATATGTTCTACTTTTCCAAGTTTCTATTTAGCATTTACATGCAGAGAGTCTATTCCCATGTAACCAGCAATAATAAAATGTTTGGCCTACTAGATGAAGGGGAGAGCAACAGATATTGGCTGCCTGGAATTTAGAAAAGCTTTCAAAGTTGTGTCCCATAAGATCCTCACAGAGAAGCTAAAATAGTGTGGAAGAGAAATCTGAATGGGAATCTTATTAACATACATAAATACTACAAGAGGGTATGCAAAGAGGATGGACCCAGGCTCTCTTGTGGTTCCTAGGGAAAGGACCAGAGGCAATGGACAAAAACAGAAACATGAGAAGTTTCATCTGCATATCAGGAAACACTCTTATACTGTGAGGGTTGCTGAACACCTGCACACGTTACCCAGTTGTGGAGTCTCCATCTGTGGTATACTCCAGACCTGTCTTGACACGGGCCTGGACAGCCCCTGGTTTTGTAGGGGGTTGGACCACAGGTTCCTACCAACCTCAACTATTCACTTTTCTCACACTCACACTCAGCCATTCAGTGTTTTTCCGTGATGCAGGAGTGAAAAATACCCACCAGAACCTGAGTACAGCCACATACACAAGTTTTTTCCATTCCACATAACAGGAAAATAATAGAAAGAACACTCCTTAGAAGTTGTCTACGTTTCAAATATTTCAAAAGTAGAAATAGTTGCTTCTGTTTTTTTTTTTAAATGCAAAACCATGGAGCTACTGTGCATATTAAGGCTAATGTACATGGTACATGTGAACTGATAAACACAGCAGAGGAGGAATGGGGCCTTTGTGTGTTCTAGACTACCCCTAAATGAAGAGTTGTTTGTTCTACCTTTAAAATCATCCATAAAAATTTTTCTTTGGATATCATGAAAGGTTTTGCTCATTCTTTGGGGGAGGCTATGCTTTTCATAAACATGCTGGTAATTTCCATCATATCTCCCATGGTTCCTTAGCAGAATAATGCACCCTTTATGATGATCCAGTCTTTCCCTTATGTCAGACAACTCCAGAAAAGTGATACAAGAACAGCATAGAGACCCTTCACTGTGAAAAATAGTTCTCAGATACGTTGCCAGACTCAAAAATGATAAAGAATAGATTTGTTCCTCTGTTTCTTCAGAAAGCAATAATAAAAGGACGATGTATCTATATCCCAAAAAAGATAAGGTTTATTCCGTTCTGAATTTGAAATGTCAAGTGAAGTATGAAGGAAATTCAGCCATGTCTGTAATAAAAAAAAAAAAAATTAAAAGTCTAGCTTTGTTTGTTTTTAGGTGTGATATGGAGAAACATATTTAGCAACCAGCCACAAGGCAGTAAAATTGATTTCTGGTTTATCTGGTATAATTCTGAGTCTCTCACTGAACTTGAAAATAATTGATTGCTTGAAGCCTTGTAGCGGTAGTTAAAAATTGATAAATGCTAAAGCCAGCACAGTGTTTTATAGATTCTCAAGAATTGTGGAGCCTCCATATTTCTTTCTCATCACCAGCTGTAGATCATGTGGTGAAGTTTAAAAGACTTATCTTACCCTTAGTAAATTATATATAGCGAATCTAAGACCTTTTACTATAGAAAGCAAAATCTTTAGTCACATAGCACTGATGAATAACATATGAAGCCAAGCATGTTTTTGCAGGTTAGCCTAGTGGTTTAGATCAGCTGATTAGATTACAGTAAAAACCTACAAAATTACTGTGTCTGTAATCATGGTTTGTTAAATCAATGTTTAGAAAAATTATTGGTATTGATAGCAATGATGTTTGTAAATAAATAAAACTGCTGCACTAAATAAAGAAATAAGCTGCTGTAAGAAAATCAGCATCAGGTCCCATTTGGCAAAGAAATTACTGAAGTTTTCATTAATATGTTTCCTTTATTAGTGCAGGAAGTTGGCTTTGTCTATCAGCTGACTTTTATACTGGGGCACATGTTCTGGTGCTACATGCACCTTAGTACAAATTATCACAGCATAGTGATGTTTCTTCCACATCAAATTAGTAAATAAATATCTTAGTTTCATAGTCATTCACTAAAATAGGAAAAACAATGGGTGAAAGAATTGATTATTGAGGCGAATTTCACTACTAGTTCCTTACCTGAATAGAAAATACAGCAGGCCACAGAACTCAGCCTCTTACACTTATATTTAGAGCTAGAGCTCAAATTATTTATTTGCTGACTATTTTGCTAAGCAAACAGAAATATTTTAAATTGTTTCTGTAAACTCAGCAACTCAGCACTTCGCTTCAACATTGCTGGCTACATCTGGGATCAAACTGCAGTTTTCCTTTGCAGATGAGTGAGACAGGTGATTAGCATAAAAAAATAGTCTGTTTATTCATGAAAATTCTGCTTTCTAAGGCTGTGAGATAAAGTTGATCTTCAAGTCAGACCACCTTTTGCATGACAGAGTCCATAATGTTTCACACTGCAATGCTTGTAGCAAACCCAACGGCCTTAGAAACACTGCAGTGTATTGCTATGTTTCTTGTCAACATTATTAATATTTTACAACAGCTAATGTGTTGAAGACTTGAAACATAATTACAATAATGATGGAATTAAATCCTTGTCCTCCACTTGCTCCTTAATTTTTTTCTTTAGGACTGTTTTATCTACTGCCTTGAAAGAGAGGATAGAGAGGGAAAAAAATACAGGCAAACACAGCCATATTCTGAAGGAGATGCTTTCTCACCAAATCACATGGCACTGAATCAACCCTAATTAAAATGTCCCTGGGGGGACTGACTTTATATTTTTTATCAGGTTTTTCTTCCCCCATTTTACCTCCAAATCATACTGGGGTGTCACCTGGAGCTCCATCAGGACTGTGGAGTGTGAGGTCTCAGCTTTCTCCTTTCCTTGCACTGTTTTCTAACTCAATTAGCTTCAGTACTGCAGTTTCAGTGGTGCTGGCAAAACAGGTATTAAACATGCAGCTTCGCAGCTACATTCTCCTCATGAAAATAAGTGAATGTGTGTGGGTTTCATCAGCTTGTGCTAGGTGAGATATTTTAATATAATCAGCATTACCTAGACTCCAATGCGTGGTCATGGCTTGTCACCATGAGTTTCTTGCTGAAGAATGTTAATGTTGCTTTTGAAAATGCATAATTCTACATGTATCAAATTAAATTAAGTTGTATATATCAATGCAATTCTCTCCAAAAGTCCCGAGACTTTTGCTCAGCCCAAACACTTAGCATTTAGATGCTGAAAGATAAGATACACTCAAAATCTTTGGTCTTTCCATGCCCTAATAAAATGTTTCTTTGAACAGTTTTTAAACAAAAACCTCTTTAAATATGAGAATTTTGAATTATCAGAAATTTAATGCCTTTTACCCAAATCACGGATTTTGTATTGGCAGTGAATTTGTCCTGGGAAAGAGTGGCCCAAATTGAACAGTAAGGTTCTGATTTCCTGTTTCTGTATTTCTTCAGCTTTTAGGGCTCCAGTGAGTGCACAGTTTCATAGGTGGGACACATTCAGATGTGATTCTGTGCTTAAATATACATTACACCCCCAAATGCAACACTGTGTTGAGAAGCTGTGCAAACCCTGCATGTAATTAATCCTCCTAAAGTTATATCCCATTAAAAATAGACAAGTAATAGTGTAGGGTTAAAAACAAACAAGCAAGTAAAAATATTTTTTACTGCAGAAACTTCTTGCAGGTTAATGAGCAGTTTGTGGGAAGAATCTTCTGATTTTTTATAAAAAGCTGGATTTAAAAGTTGTCAAATTTGTAACTGTCAGAAAAACTCAATTGAAAGATAAGCCGAGAACCATCAGTTCCTTCTCAAAGCTCTAAATTATGTCTTTATCTAAAAAGAAATGTGATGAATCATCACATTTGCACAGTTTTTTTCTTTAAATATTTTCCACTCCTTCACAATTCAGTTCACTCTGTTGCAATAAGCATATATTGTCATTATGTGACTTAAAGTATTGCCATATAATTTGACAGCATCTTTCATTATGGAATCTAATTTCATTCTTTTGAATTTAAATTACTTTTCCTTACTCATTACATGTCTTTTCTGTAACTTTCATTATAGGCATTTTTCTTTTGATAATTCACAAACATCCATAACTTCTGATAACTTTGTCTCCAAGGACAGAAAGATAAATAGGGTATCCTTGAATAGTTGTAATCTTCTTGATCTTGAAAATGCAACTATATATTATGATGGGTGTTTAGAAGCATACAAACAGGAAAAAAGCTGATTAATTGCTCTTTAAACAGACCTAGCATTAGAAATGCAGATAATATCTAATAGTGAGCTAAAATCTTCAAGTAGCTGTCAAGCACGTTTCCACACAATATTTAAAACTTGAATCATGCTGTGTTATAAGACCCCATAAACAAAAGTTTTAAAAAATACTTTATGTTTTATGTGACAAAGGGGAGAAGGGGTAAAAAACAACAACAACAAAACGTATTCAAGGTGTGAACTCCAAAGAACAACATGAATAAGATTGTGGGATCATCCTCCTAACTAATGTGGTAGGAGATCCACTCTGCACCACAGCCTAACGGTCCATGTGGCACGTGGGAAACAAGTAGGTGGTTATCACCACATGTGGATTTCTGCAGCGTCCTGCTGGTCCTTCTTCACCCTACAGTGTGATGGGGGAGGAAGGATGAGCACTCTCACTGTTGGCTGGGTAATTATTTTGCTCATAGGTGCACAAGTAATGAATTGCAAGTTACAAGTTATGGATTAGAGAACTCGCAAATTAGAAAGTACGTGAATGAATTAACAAGGAGATGTACTTGTTAATCCACATTAGACTAGTCTTTACTGGTGGGATTCAGCCCTTGTTCAGTGTGTTTGTTTTCTTTCCTAATGAGCTCATATAATAAAGAATAATTTCACAGAATGTGCTATCCTGTAAAATCAAGAGATCCAACGAGATTTTAATGCACCTTTCTAGACTTACTGATGAAGTACAGACTACATAAGTGGTCAGTGTGGTAGGCTAAAAATCAGCTAAACTGTCAGGGTCACAGGATGGTGATGAGTGGCATGAAATCCAGGTGGATGTCAGTAACCAGTGGTGTACCCCAGGGAATACATTAAGACCAGTACTATTTCACATCATCATAAATGCCTTGGGCAGAGCATGCTCTCAACAAGTTTGCAGATGATACAAAATCAGGAGGAATGATCAATACACCAGATGGATTCAGTGACATGCAGAGGGATGTGGACAGTCTGGAGAAATGGGCTGATCAGTACCTTCAACAAAGGTTCAGAACTTCAACAAAGGGAAATAATCCTGCTGCTGTGGATGAATAATCCCATGCACTTGGGCAGGCTGGTGACAGACTGGTTGGAGAATAGCTTTGCAGAAAATGACACAGGAGTCCTGGTTGATATCAGGTTGGAGAGAAGTCAGAAATATGCCCTTGGGGCAAAGAAGTTCAACAGCCTACATTAGACAGAGCACTGCCAGCAGGTCAAAGCAGGTGATCTTTCCATTCTACTCAGTGTTGGCATAGTGCTATACCTGGCCATGAGGAGATATTCTATATGATGTATGTCTATAGGGGTAGAGTTCCTGGGGAGCTTTGCCTCTTCTCTGAGCTGGATAAAAATGTACCAGTAATGTTGGGTCTGTTCTGATAACCCTGCCTGCAAGGCCAGGTGTGTAGTGACAGCCACAGCAACATGGTCATCAGCTTCTGCAGATGATGTTCATAGTTAGCAAATTCAAATAGAGAAAGTTTTCTCCTCAAGGCACTATCTGTTTTTAAAAATCAAGAACATAGAATGATGACATAGCATTGTCATTTTTTTTCTTTTTTTCTTTTTTTTTTTTTTTTGTGGGATTGTAATACAAGTTAGGTTTCTCTCTAGGATTTACAACTTTCTCTGTATATTTTGGCCCTAATTTGCTGTCCTGTGAGAAAGTCCCTGTAGATGATAGACCTTTCAGACTAGGCCCATCTCCATAATGTTTAATAAGGTAAAAGGTATATTTAGAGATGTGAAATGGTGAGTAAATACGACTGCTAAAAAAAACCCCTAATCCCATCAGTTTCTTTTTATGGACTGTTACATTTTTCTTTGAATTCAACATTTTTATCACTACTAGAAAGATTTTTAGTGCTGAAAATGAAATATAGGAGTAATCCTAAAACAGTGGGAGAACGGCCACATTGGTAATTACCCATAAGCCTTCACAACACAGCAAGAAATATTTCTATGATTTATTTCTATTGCTTAGAAAAATCTAGAAAACCTGTACAATACAGCATGCCCTGATATTAGCTTTACCTCAGCAATCTTACTGAAGCTTAACTTAATGAAGTAATAAATTCAGAAATGTGTTTGTGCATTCATTTGTTTCATAGATTTATTATACATAAATCCACTCATAAAATGCATTGGGATACAAAGTCAACACTGCAGAAACTTCTTAAATACTGATGCATGTATTACAGTCTCCATTACCAATAATATATAGAAAGTAGAACATTTACTTTAATGATGATGAAGAGAGGCTAGACACAGACTGACTGATGTATGGATAATTCTCAATAGCTGCTAAAGGAAAAAATATATTGCCTCTATATAAGAGGCAAATAATTTTATATCTGTGCATTATATTTGCTCTTGTTTCTATTTATCCTATTATGGACACTATAGACTTAAAAGCATTTAGGCAAATCTACTTATACCAGTAAAAATAGCTTCATTACATTGCATCAACCGCATCTGGGTGAAGAGTTTAGGGAAAATTGTGACTTGCTTAAAAAGAATAGAAAATCTCTACTAACATTCATGGAATTCTACACTGGCAAAGTTTGGGCAGCCTGGCCACACTGTGTGACAAATTATGCTTTAGTTCATAAAGCATTGTTTTGCATATAAAAATAACACTCTCACAGTTTTAAACTTAAGTTAAGAACTTCAGTAAAAGTGTAACAATGGTCATGTCTGTGAGAAATCTTGCCAGTAAAACTACCTCAATACCTAGCAAAATTTTACTCATCACCTTGAGGAGCTCACCATTGTAAGAGAACACAGTATCTGTCAAGTTAATTTTACGTCAGTATCACCTGGACTTACATTAAGAGTTAAAGGTGATTCACAAACAACTGCTGCAATATTTGGGAACCTCCCCTTCCTTTCATCTGGCTTTTTTTTAGGAAGCTATTCTTGATGTGTTGGGATGCTCATGGTGCTTCATGGGTTATCATTTGAAAGGCTTCACTCATGGATGACAATGGGAAATAAAGTATTTAATATTGATTGAGGTAAACCATGGCATTCAGACATCTGAGCCACTGAGATATCTCATAGAGCTTTATTCATAAAGTCCCTACAGTATTCCTACTTAAGCCAGCCTTCCAGAAAAACATATCCTTTGGGATGTGCTTCAGAACATTCATGGAGGCTGGTTACTGCTGCAGGGTGTGCCTCCCATGTGAAAATACAAATAGTAATATGAATCCAAACTGTGAGAAAACTGCCTTCTCTTAAGACATTAAGCTTGCACGGGTGCATGTAGGAATCCACGCTAACTGACTTGAGAAGTTTGATATCTCTCTGAGGAAAAAATTACCTATTTTCCACTCAAAATTAAGTCTTGACAATTTTATTGGATTGCACCAAAAGCAATAAATTTCTGCAAAATATAATTTAGTCAAATATGCATTTTTAGAGGGAAGGTGTTTTATCAGGAAAATTTTCCACTTGTTCTCTCTTGTTCATAGACCTACTGCTTTATTTCAAGATTGCCCACTGTTTATAATGCTAAGCATATAAAGCAAGTATAGGCACTTTCAATTGAATTTGTTCAACAGCCCAGTGGATCTCATTTCTGATTTTCTTTCTAAGTAGCACCAGAATTGAAGATGAGATATTAATCTGAGAGTTCATATGTTGTAGGCACACAGCTTGTGGTAATTGGGAGTGGGGCTGTGGCTGAGCCCCATCCCTAATGGGCTACAGCTGTGTAGGACAGGTGACTGCTGTTGAAGGTAATGGGACATGGAATGCTGAGGTGCACTGACCAACCACAAAAGGGCAGAGAGGACACACAGGTGGAATGCATGTGAGATCAAGAGTTTAAAAGGTTGTACTGAGGAACAATAAAGAACAGAGACAAGCAGAAGCCAATGCTTCTCTGTATGAGTGGATGCCTGAAGCCTTTTTTGGTGTTGGTTGTGGCTCCACTGTCCCTCTGCTATGTTCATGTCCATTCTTTTTGAATTCTTCTTTAACAGCAGGTATTGGTGTGCACATGTTTGAGCAGGTACACTCTTAGGACTTTGACCTACCCACAGACCTTTGAGGTGTACATGCCACACACCTGTGTGTGTATATAAGTCTTAGAAGGAATAGCTGAACATGGATAACCATCTCCATCAAGGCCTGTTGTGAAAGTACAAAACATACCTTGAAAACTTGACTGCAAATCACAGCTTCCACAAGGTGTGTCTGTTTGAGCCCATTTCTCCTCTGTGTCTCCATGGAGGGAGGAAGTTATGCATGGCCTCTAAAGTTGTAGATGTGGGATTATTTATACATTCGTACTGAAGAAGAACACTTGATAACAGCTTCATTTCCAAGGGTGCATTGCAGCTTTCGGTGTGTTGCCTTGCATTTGGTAGAGTAGGCTACAAGAATATATCACTGTACAATTGTATTTAAACAGGCAGCAAAATTAAGAGGTGGGGTTACACAGCTGGAATTATTTGTGTGGGAACTACCATAAAAGTGTGATTACATCCTGGAACTACTCAGTGAATAAGCGGTTTCAAAAAAAGAAAAAAGGTAAGGGATTTTCATAGGGTGACTTCTTGCAGTTCACATGTAATATGCAGCCTTCAGGGACACTGCAGAACACTTTATCCATTTGAAAACAATTTGATGCTCAAATTCACTTGTGAAAACACTGACCTGTTTTTCTTTGGAAGTGTACATGTGCATGTAAATGAGAGCAGAGTTTGTCCTGGAAGGGACAGACACAGTCCACTCTGTTACCCAGCTTTTCTAAGAACATCTGCAGCATATCCTGAGATTCTTTTCTGTGACTGAAAGCAAACTCTATGCTTTTGGCATCTGAATACAGTGGTTCAAAGCCTCCTCAGTACAGGGAACCACTGTGTATTGTTTAGTCTCTGATACTTCATTTAGTGACCAAACTCAAAGTTCATTTTACTGATGAAGGAAGTGGCTTGCATTGCTACACATCCCAAGGAACCAGCTAGAGATCTATACAGGTGGTATATGGATGTTTATACTATTGTATCTGTCTGAAGTTGATACTTTTGAGCTATATTAAAAGGTTATTGGATTCACTTGTGTTCACATGAATGTCCTTTATAAAGAATGTGTGATGGTAATAATAATCTAAGATAAAGGAGACAAACCTATCTTAATATATGTATGCTACACAGGGATCATATTTTCTGTGCATTATACATGTTCAATTCAACTGTGGAACACCTAAATACTTTCAGAACACGTTATTCAATTTTGTCCTCTTTACAGTTTATTCTATTCAGCAAACTTAAATCCTAATATATAAATAGATATGCTGTCTGGCACTGCTTAAACTCTCTCCTAGCTAAAAGAAGCTTGTCATGGTTTAACCCAGGAAATCAGCCTGGACCATAGTGGGAGAACCACTGGAACATTAAGAAAATCAATAATTATTAAAAATGAGAATATAGTAATATATATACATATATATTACATACTATATANACTGATGCTGGAAAATAAACGGCTCAAGACGCATTCCGAGCAGTCCCGTCCCGTTCGTGATTTGTACATAGCCCCCGACTGGCAACAAATATATATTGCATATAATACAGAAAAATATATAATATTATATATATCATATTATATACATGTATATAATATAATATTTATATATGTATATATATAAGATACAGAATAACTGGCTGTAGAATACCAGGAATGTAACTTAACATTAATGTCTCTTGATATTCTGGTCTCGGTGGTGAAATATTATAAATATCTTCACTTCCTTTTGCTAAGGTAAATTGTCAGACATCTCAGACACGCATTCAGCTTCAGTATTTCCACTTTAACTCACGTGCAGGGCAGAAGGGAACATTTCTACCTGTGCAGTTACTTCCTCTGATGTGGCTGCAGAAAGTGCCTGGGAATGCTTCCTATACCAATTGCATCAACTATTTCTCTTTATCACACTAAATCATCTCCAACCATTTGTGTTCCCTGTGTGCTAGAAATGCTGCCAAGGCTGAAGGAGCCTGAAATAAATCAGGGAAAGTGGTTGATTGGCATTTGCAGGAGGAGCCACTCTTGTTCATCAACACACCAATGACGGTTCTGACACTGCCTTCCCCAGGTCATGAGAAATCAGCTACAGAATGTCAGTGACACATTGATTGGGGGTTTTGATGGAAAGAAAGGGCATCTTGTAACTTCCATTTCCACCACTGCACCCATGCTGATTCCAGTACTAACAGCTACCTCAGCTGGATGAGAGGCTTTGCACTCTGCTGAGGCTAAGAAATCACAATATCACCAGAACTTGAAGGATTTTAAGTGAGAAGACAAATAGGAGTGGCTGCCCTTCCAAAACCAGCACTTGCTGCATATAATTGTGCAATGAAATATAAGAAAGCACAGCTTATGTGTAGGGTGTAGCAGATGCTTTGAGAGCCTTCCAGTTGGGTTAAAAGGTGGCCTTTCAGGTATCTCCAGTTCCAGAACTGATTTCATGTATCATACAATGGCCAGAAATGATTGTCAGTGTTATTTGTTTTCAACATTCATGCAGGAAAAACATTTGTAAGATAGATACTTGAGTAAAAAGGAACAAACCCCATTTCTGGGGAGGGCTGAGTGTGAAAATCACTGATACTTGTATAAGGTGCAATCCAGGAAGATCTCTGATGTCACAAGGGTCTCAGGAGTGGCAGTTCTGTCTCCACAGCCTGCACATGACAGACCCTCTGATGGAAAGGATGACCTGGAGCAAAGAAACAAGCCAGACAGTGTGACACCTGGGAAATTTGATACTTTAGCTATCTACATGGGCCAGCATTGTGAAGTGAGACTCGTTTAGTTCACTGAGAACCTGAAGGAGTTTTAAGCTGTGGCGGTGGAGCAACACACAAAATAGTCCATAGATGCTTGGAGGAGTGTGTAACGCCAATAACCTGTAATTTCTACTTTGAGCAACACTGATGGAAAAATGCAAAGGGCAAGGAGAGCCAGGAAGAGACATAAAGCAGAAGAGATTTAAGTGAGGAGCAGGAAACAGGGGTTTGTGGCCCTTGTCCTGCTGGGCACTAACAAGGAGCACAAATTTCAGGGGAGGGCTTGGCCAGCTGGGCTCCAAAAGAGGCTGTATATCTCAAACCACCCTGTCTGTCCCTGATAAGCTTCAGTAAATTTTTAAAATGCACTCCACTGTTGCTGTCAGCAATAAAATGGACAAACACTGCTTGTCACCGGCTGAAAGAAAGGGTCATTTACTAGGGAGCTTAGGAAAAAAATGTTCCCAATGAACTGGCAATCCTGCTGTTTAACCAGCTCTAATAGTCAGCAGTGCTGTATCAATTACTTCCATGGCAGCAACTGTCACTTGTTTTGGAAATTTGCATCTTTTAAATGCATATTTTCAATCAGCACTTTAGACTCCAGAGCTGTCACTACCTTCACGTCACTGCTGTTACCGCAATCACAAGTCATTGCTTATCAGACTGATTGCCAGCAGTGCTCTTCTGCCAAAACTGCCAATGTAAGTGCTTGTCAGCTTTAATAGAATAGTTTAAAGTGTGTGTGTGTGCATGTGCAAATGGGTTAGACAATGGGGGAGAGAGAAAGAGAGATCAAATTGCACTTTTCAATGCTTAGGTGGTAGAGCTGTTAGAGGGTTACACAGACAAAACCGAATGAACTCATCATCTGTCCTAATTTAACAAAACAAAACCAAAACCAACATAACTAAGCAAAAAAACTCCAACCTTAGAGCTCTCAGGTAATAACTGAGTTTGAAGATGTGCATCTATATCATGCAAAAGGTGATTGGCATGAAATAGGCAACAGAAGTCAGGAAATCCCTGAGTGTGTACAGCAACCCATGGGTTGCAATGTAAACTAGGGATTTGAATTACTGTGTATTTTCTGAAGAGAATCCTGTTGGTGCAAATCTGAAAACCACCACCAGATTAACTGCTTGGGTTAAGAGCTGTCTAATGGTATCTAACAAAGGCTGTACAAAATCATCTGAAGTCTCTAACAACTTCTGCCAAAATTATTTTTTATGATAATCTCATACCCCGAAAAATGAAATGTGTAACCTTCTGATTTAAAATAACAGATGTAAAAAAGTTCCATTAGAGATGCCATGTGTAGAAAACTGTCATAATCCTTGCATGCTAAATCAGCCTGTTACAAAGGTCCAATTTATGAGTACTTAGCCAGGGTAGAGTATTGGAGCTGAGCAAAGCTGACAGTGAAACCAGAGCTGGTAAAATCTTCTGAGATTTGTGTGCTGTTAAAACAATAACTCATCTGACCAAGCATATTTTGCTGGAGGAAATACCACTGAAACTTTTGTGACAAACATTGTGTCATTATTATTAATCTCTTACAAATTTTAAGTACTTTTAAGTATTGTATCATAAAACTTAAAGACAATTTCCAAGTCATGCTGCAATATTATTTAGTGAAATATTTTGATCTTTAAAATATAAATTCCAAAATAATAAGTGGGTTTTTCTTCCCAAAATTCATATCCATGGTGAGACTTTTGATGAAATTCCAATAAATTAATTTTCTCTCCCCGTGTCTTGATTTATACTCATTTTATTTGTCTCTTCCCCACAAAAAATGTGGGAATGCAAGTTAAAAGCAAACATTGTAACTGCATTCTGGCTGAATAATACCCCATCAAATTGATAGTACTTCATGCAGTCCTGGAGAGCCAAAACACTAAATATGTTTTGTATAACTAACACTGAAAATATTTCAGTTATGAGACTGATAACTCTTAGGCACTTGAGAAGGCTCAAATAAAGCAAGATAAAAGTAATGATTTGCATTCTCACTTGTTGTGCATATCTTGTATAAATATGTTAAAGGGAAGTCTGCTTTGAGAAGAGTCTAATCCTTCCAGATGGCAGTGCTCAGTGTCTGCACACTGATGTGCTAATGTGCAGGAAAGGGGTTCAGAGTGATGATCCTGGCTCCTCACCTAGTGGTGTTTGAAACTTGTCTCTGAAAAGCAGACCTAAATAGGAAACACTTAGGCAAGTATTTTTCCACAAAAAAAGAGTGTACAGCTTGAACAAGCCTCCATTCAATACTGCACACATCCAGCACAGCCTGATGTCCAAGCAGGCATGTTACTTTGCTGCAGGCATGGCATAATACCTCTGCTGGTGTTACAGAGGAATAGATGAATGAAAACCAGAATTTAATATGAGGGAATAAATCTAGGGTAGCTAAAGTCTGTGACTAACTGACAGCTAAAGCAGCCCATGGCTTTTTTTTTTTTAATTATGTGAAATAGAATACTAGAACTAATCGTTACTCCACTAGAACTAAACATTATTCCAACTTCCCTTCATTAAACAAAGGAAGAATCTCTTTACCTGGAACTCTTTTATCTGTTGATGTGTCTGAGGGATCTTTCTCAGCTTTCACTGCACACTCAACTGGCTCCTTCTCCATTTTTTTAATGCCTGCTCTGGATGACATTACTCTGTGGAAGTAATAATTTTGTTCTAGAGATGTACAAGTAGCCATTTTGCTTTGGCAGTTACTAATGTTAAAATTGCATTAATTTCACTCTCCTTTGTGATTTAGGCCCTTTGATGTTTCTCATGTGTTTACTCCAAATTTAAAATTATTTACAAAAATCACATTCCAGTGGGGGATTGTCATGGCACACTAATTTCTTTCTAAATGTGAAGCAATGTGTACATCAACAACAGCTCCCTTTGATTGTGTGCTTTAGGTGGTTTAAATTTCCCAGGTAAGATAAAGGCATGATTTTCAGGGTCACTGTTCCTTCAAGCCTGTGTGAAAATGCATGTAAGTCTAGAAGCTTCTGGAATGAAGCTTGGGAAGGCTACATGGGTGTACGAAATTATGGGGCTCAGCTGTTTTGGTTTTTTATCTGTCTCCTTGTCTTTTTATAAAACTGCAGCATCAGCTGCCATTGCAATCAATGAGGGTTTAACAGATTTCAGTCAAAGCTGAACAAAAAACAAATAGGTAGACAGATCAATGAAGTGATCATGCAGATCTTTGCATATGTGAGTAGGTCATACTACAGTAGCCTAAATGAAATAATGGATTTAATGCCAATCTAGCTGTTAATGAGAATTCTGCTAATAATGACCCAGTAGTGAAAGGGCCATGGCTTTTACAAAACAAGGAAAGGTCCTGTAATGCACTAGGCTAACTCTCTTGCTTTTGAGATAGCAAAACATGGCCCTGCTTATTTTGTTCAGCTACTCTGACGTGTAAGTTTTAAACATGCCATCCTAGGATCTTACTATAACTACATGACTGTTTCCTACAGTTCCAAGTAGCATAATCCTGAAAGAAAACTGTTTCACACCATTGACTTGACTGCAATATGTAGGCACAATATTCATGACAGCAATATACAACATTCAGCAGAAAATCCTTTGCAGCCATGTGTGATGCCTCTTAATTCTTATCTCACAAAGAGGAAGATGCAAGAGGAGGATCTTCTTCAGCCGCATTAGGAATAAATTTTTAAAGGACAATAGTTTTTATACACATGTAGTGTAAAATGCAATAGATATTATTCTATCCTAAAAGCTCATTGAGAAGGCTGTAATTCCCATCAGGTGTCCTGTGTGGTTAAGGTTTTCTTACACTGAGTTTACATTTAGCTGGAGAGCCCAGAATGTGTGAAGGATCATCCTGAAATCTGTTCAGTAGCTGATGAAGTGATATCCTACTGTCCTTCTGTTATTGCTTGGAAGTGTGGTAGATTCCAGCAGGGAAGTCCTGTGGCTGATGGAAGCAGAGCTGAGGAAATCTGCTTTCTGGCAAGGCCTCCAAGCCTCTGACAAAAGCAGGATGGTACAGGGGATTTTGACAAGTGCACCACCAGGTCTTCAAATCTCTTTGTGCTCAGAAGACAAAGTACTTGCTGTTGGGATGGATGAAAGTTTCACAAGAAATTCTCACAGATATGTATGCTTGGCGGAAAGATTTTTGAATGTAGAAACTGAGAAAGGAATAGAGATGGAAGCAAGTTTTGATATAGAAGAATAACAAAGGTCTAAAGGAACAGCTGAGCCAGTCTTACTGAATAAGCAAGCAAGTAAGAAAGCAAAGGGTACGTTAGTTAAGAAAGGTTTTTATGACTTAGAACAAAGGATAAGTCCACCACAAACAAGAGATGTTTTTACCAAGCAGAAATATACAAGAAGTAAATAGACCTCCTGATGCTGCAAGTAGAAAAAAGGTCTCCAAATTTTCCACTGCAAGAAAACTGAAAAACCACTTCTAGCTTAAACTGTAACATACTAACCTTTTGTGATTGCAGAATAGTAACATGAATATTGTAATGTTAGTAGTTAGGATAGGCTATAGATAATAGTAAAGGTATTGATTGGTTGTTATGTATTAAGATGCTCAGCAAAGAAAAGTATATAATGCATTGTAACCATGACTTCAGACATGCCTACAGCTTTGGCTGATATCTGTAGGCTGGGCTCTGTTTCCCACAACCTGTGATTGCTGTCTGGATATAATAAACAGCATTTTAAAGAGCTGTCTGGAGTCCCACATCTCTTGTTGTAGGCTCTTACAACCTGCATCAACTGCCTAAATCTCTACCAGCAGAAAGTTTGCACTCTGGGAACACAGAGAAGACCTCTGAATTCCTGTGTAACCAGCACAGGTCTTTAAACATGGGTTTTAGATTGTTAGGACTGAGTTTACTCCATCTTCTGCAGTGTTACATCAAATATTTTTTTGAGAAGAACCAGGGATGTGAAACATTGCAGTGGTTAAACTGACCTAGATTAGAAGGGCTGAGATCAAGGAAAAGGAGTCAGAAGTCAACAGAAACAGCCACATGATGAACACTAAACAACTGCATAATTGTTTGGCCTTATAAGAATTTAATTTGAATTTGAATTGACTTTGGCCTGTGTAATCTGCCTCAGTGTGTTTTGGATTGTCATTTTGTGAAACCTCTATGTGATGCTTCTCTTGTTTATGGCACCTACTACCTGGCATTCAAAAGCCATTACTTGAAGGCACTAGAAAAACACAGCTAAAAAGAAGAAAAAAAAGAAAAATCCCTCTATGTTACACTCCTTGGACAAATTTTCAATTCTTTCCAGCAAAGCCACAAAGCACAAAACTTATTGATTTATGAAAGCCATATTTTCTTATAATGGCTTCAGCAGCTGGAGCATTAAGAAAACCTGTAATTGCCAGAGATGAATAATAAAACGATGAAAACTTCACAAAAATTTTTGAGTGGGTAAGAATATGAACAGAGCAACTCCTCCATCTTCAAAAAAGATTATCTCAATTTGCCTAAAAAGGAATGTCCAGAATTATGAAAAATTATTACTTTTACTAATTCAGCACCTTAAAATTCCCCCCTCCTTCCCCTGAAATCATTACAACTTTTTTTATCCTTTATGAAATTTTAGTCTTTAAAGTTTTATATATGTGGCCTTAATTTTGTGATTGTGTGCTTAAGTAGTATAACTATGGAAAAGCTCTCTACTACTACATTGTGCTAGTTTCAGAAGGACATATTTTCATATTACGTGTGTGTGTGTGAGAGAGAGAGAATATATGGACCATAGGTTAAATAACACCTGCCACAGATGATTTGTTTTTTAAAATCTTGACCAGGGTATCCTGTCATGCAGTTTGGATATTCCTGAATACTTTATTGGGTTAAATTCACTAAATTCAATATTTAGGTACTGCTCTGGGTCTTCAGAGATGAACTTGAAGGCAGATAAAGTTCACTGGTGTGGAAGGGAACTTCCTTTTTCACCTTTCCTCATGACTGATAACCTAAATATCTGGGTCTTCTACATCCTAAACAAAGGCCCAAAGAACTGCCCAACTGCAATGACTACTCAAAGATAATTACTATTCTGAGGTTCATACTTCTGTTACTTTCACCCAAGCTGTTCAAATATTTAGACAGTCAGACAGAAAAGAGAACTCTTCTCTAGTCTGAGCATCCACCAGGGGCACTCAGGCCTCTCCTCAGCTCTCATGCACAGCAGAACAGCTTAATCTGATTAAGATGTATTCCAAAATAAAAATCAGACAAAAAGTGAATTAAATTTTAGGAGTTCCACATCCTTAATGGCAAAGGGGATAGGGGGTTTAGCATGTATCTTCCTGGGATTCTTTGAAAGGCCAACTTCATATTTTTCATCTTCAGAATTTTTTTAAAATTTTCTTTCTCTACTACAGTGGTTAAGATAAACAAAATTATTTTAATTTCATAATGTTATATGAAAGTGCTTAATTAACATATTTTCATATTGCCTTGATTTTTCTATTGTTTGTTCCTTATTTTTAGCCACATTGGTTATACAAGTCAGTATCATTATATTCTCTTGATTTTTGCTGTCTTCTAATTGCTGTTAGTTCTTTATCTCTCTCTAGAATAATATCTGCTTTTTTTCCCAATAAAATTTCATTTAATAGGAAAAAATCAAAGTATTTTAAGCTATTTTAAGAAAAGGGTACGTTTTGAAGAAGCTTTTAGTATCAAAACCAGAAAAAAATCGAATAATTATGTTACATAACTTTCATAATCAAATTGTTGGGTTTTTTTAATTAAAGTTTTCATTTTTTAAATTCCATCTGTTATTTTGGCAACAATTCTGCTACTATGTCACAGAATAATGCTTTTCTCTGCTCTTTCCAATAAGGTTGAAATTGTACATAAGTTAGAAGGGATTTTTGTTGGATTTGTTGGTGTCTCTTCCAAACATTTGACAAGCTTGAAAGAATTCAAGTGTTTCCTCAGTTTTCTCCAGCCCATGACTCCACAATCTCCACGACAGTGAATGTTTGGTGTCAATTATTTGGTTGCAGTTTCTGTTGAATACAGGACATGGCTCCTGCTGAGCTCTGCAGTCTTTTCACTCATCCGTGTAACATCTTTTGTTATCTGGCTTTAGATTTTGGAGTCTGTACTGTACAACCTCCTTTATTAATCAAGCGAATGGATGTTCTCCCACATTGTTCACTTCCATGCAAAGGGAGTGGAGGACATAAGGAGATATTTTCCTTGGTGCAGCCAGTTCAGCATGATCCTAGTGCAGCACAGAGATTCCTGCTAGGAGAAACACCTGTCACCACTGAAATCAATGACAGTTTTGGCTTTTACTTCAGTGGATGTGGTGTTGACTTCACTGGGGTTTGATCCAAAAGTTAATTGGCATCTCTAGCCATTAAGCTGATTAATTTGTGTGACTCACATGAATACCAATGCCAGTAAGAGACAGAATCCCATTTGTAACTGATCCAATGAGCAAACTCTAAATATTACTCATAAATACATTTATTGGTCTTCACAGAGACACCATCCTTGTACTGGAGGGGAAGCCAGCATCCATTTATTACGTGGAACTGGAGACAAGGCCAGAGTTTATCCCTGAAATGCCTTTGCTGGCCGTATTGATGCCTCCCTTATGCCACTTCACTATGTGGTCTTAATCTGTGCACTCTTTCAGATATTCAGTGCTCACTGATACACAAACTGCTTAATCTCCCTGCAATTTAGCTGTTTGTATCATCAGCCTCTCACCTCTGTGCAGATCACTCGTTTCAATTTCCCAGTGTGCTTTTAGCAATTGGGTATACATTAATTTCATCTACTTCTTACCAAAATTTTAATGCATCTGTCTCTCAGTTTCTACAAGACCTCTTGGGGGATTTCAATTTATTTATTTATTTGGTGAGTGTAAGTTTGTTTTAAAGGCACTGAAAATGGAAGAACCAGGAACACAAGACTTCCAGCATTACACCTGGCAAGTGACAGATGTCCTAGTCTGTAGTGAAAATATATTTTTGTTTTAAACTGAGCTTATTAGAGCTGGCTGAGATGCTACACATGGTCTTCAGCTAAGAAACTGTTGGAAAGAGTCTTCAGATTCCTTCTCTGTGAATGTTCATTGTGATTCACCACAAGGCCATCAATTGCCTGTGCTAGCATGAAATTTATATTGTCTGTTACCCACGTCAGAACCATGGCAGGCAAAATCATAATCTGCCAAAGGAAGCATTTTATTTGCTTCTCTTTTAAAGGTCTTGCATTGCATTTCAAGGTTAGCCCACAGATGGGAGCAAAAGGGAATTCCTTGTGAGGAGGAGTGTGGGAAGGATGATGCTAACCAGGAAGACAGATCATGCTTCTACTGCACCTCCTTATCACTGAAGTAAGGCAGAGCTTGTGTTGGCTTAACTGACCCCTGGGAACTGGCAGAGAAGCTGCAGATAACACAGAATTTGTTAACATTTATATGAGAAATAATACAATAGAGAACAGTTTTAAGCATATGTAGTCCAGAGAGAGAAATGGGTAATTTATGCGTGGGGCATAAATTACTATTTCGCAAGAAATATTATAAAACAACGACAAAAAACCAGCTTGCAAATGGGAGGTATTTGATACATGACTTTCGTGTTAATTTTGTTGTTTTTAACATCATTTTTCTAATATACACTTACTCCTACTCAACTAAAAATTAACTGAACTCTCCTTCATCTACGTTTATGAGTTCTGTTACTTCTCATGGGTGCTTTCCATTCTTTACATATGCTACTGATGTTTGTGCACCCCACTGATCCTTGCAATGTAACATTGCCCTTCTAAATATCTTTTTTTCATAAATGCCTGAAAATCCCTCAGAGGGTATTTGCTGCAAGGTCTCAGCAGATGGGGATTTTGGGAGACTTTGAGATTCATCCATTTTTGTAGCACAGCCACGGATCTAAATAATCACTGTCTTTCCACACACCTTATGTTTAGATGTATGGGCATGGCTAGAAAGGGAAGTAAAACTTGCATGCATTCCTATTTGCAAAGAAAATTTGTGCAAACCCTATTAATATAGAATGGAAGGGGCTAAATAGGGAGGTGAACTGTTACTGTGAGAGTGTCCATGTATCAGATAATTGGAAGTATGGTTCTGCTAATGTTGGTTTCCTTACCACTTCCTTTATTAGAGCTATTACTTTTCTCAGAAAATAAACTGAGGCAATTTGTAAAGAAGGGGGTTTTTAATGATTTTCTGAGAGTAGCACTCCACACATTCTTCAATATGGGCTTGACACTTGTTTGGGTACTGCATGACTGTATTTATCTCTTGAGCTACAAGCAGCAGAAGCAAAAAAGAAACAATCAAAGTTTAAATTGGACTGGGTACTTGAAAAACACTATTTATGAAGACAGAACATATTTGCACTGTATTAGTCTTCCTAAGTAAGACAAACACGTCTCGAAAAAGTGTACGCTTGATTGTTTTATGTATTTTTTAGACTGTAATGGAGTTTTCCCTCTTTGTCGTGGAAGAGGACAGGCTGGCATCCTCCTCAGGCAGCCCTGGTGAGACAGAAGGCAAAGTAGTAATTCCCCTTAGGAATAAGTTTTTTCTCCTCTGATACATCTTTAAATAATAAACTTGCTTATAGAAATGATGCCAGCAGGAGCTCCTTGGCAGCACCAGTGCCACACGCCAGCTGCCTGTTAGCAGTGTAGATATACTTTTGTCTTCTCCTGATAAGCACACTGAAATCTGTCAGAATATATTCTGTCATCTCCTTTTAATTAAAATTCTAGCACTTTATGTTGGTGAAACTGAGCCTGATTACCTCGCCTGAGAAACTGGTGACTGACAACTGCCACACTGACGACTATGAAATGTTTATCAAAGTGAGCAGAACTGAAATTCCAACAAAATTTCTGGGTATTATTTAAACAATAGCTCCTTTTCCTTCAAATCTCAAGACAAAGTAGATTGCTGATAAACATTTTTTTCCCCTACCAATTTTATTCATGCCTTAAAGTTTTTTCTTAGCTTGTTTCTTGCTGAATGCCTAAAACTGCAAAACTTCCAGGGTAAATAGATTCCCACAACAATAACCCTTCATGGATCACTATGGGCTTTTATGCTTGTGTTTGAAAATCCAATAATGAGAAAATTACTCTCTCTCTGCTATTTCCCTTCTCCCTTCACAGCCCTTTTAACTGTCATTCAAAAACCAAACCATGATTCATAAAATCCAGACAAAACTCATTCAACATCAAAGCACTAAATGACTTCTCATTTGACATACAATCTCATCATAGAACAATTTTGTAAAATGTGTGCTTTCTTTATTCTTATTTTTCTATCCATGAAATATTAGAGGCATGCAGAAGGAACCCTAGATAGATGTTTTATATAGCCTTATTAATTCTCACTTGAAAGAAGAATATTCCCTATTATTTCAAAAGGTAAAATTCAAAATGAAAGCAAAAGATTACTTGTACACTGCAAGCAAGTATTTAGCAAAGTTCAGTTGCCAAGTTTGTTTGCTAAGTTCCATCTCCAGTTCCTGCAAATGTGTGTGAAGTAAGGCCTTCTCTATCCATAGTCTGAAATCTAGCAGAGTTTAAGTGCATGTTGATATTTTAAAATATCCCTGCAATTTTGTAGACAATAATACTTTGCTTTTGCAAGTGATTTATGTTCACAAGAGGAAACCATTTCAATGGATTCACAGTCAGTCAGAATCTAGGGAGTTTCTGCAGAAAAGGGCCTCAGTTTTTAAAGTTGCAGCCTATTATATAAAATAACAGTAACTTTAAAAGGTCAAAGACTGACAGCTGGGTTTCTGAACTTGAATTTAGTTATGCAAATATGACTAAATCACAGATTTAAACAAAATTTTAATGTTATTAAGTTTTCGAAATTCAGAAATTTGCTTTGAGCCTTTCTTTTAACATCTGGAATCCAAGGAATAATTATCTTAATTAAGGTGTATGAAGAGACATTGTCTATTTAGTATATGTATACTTAGCAATTAAAGAAGTGACCACTTCATTAGAAGGTGCATACCTCAATTACCTTTATTTTTATCTTTTCTCATTGTGATGCAGAACACCTTATTTCTGAGCATTTTTTAAAATGCAGAAAAAATGGTCTAAGATTAAATTAGGATGAAAGACGTACCTTGTCAAATTCTATGGTGAAAAACAGGGACAAAAAAGAGGCTTAAGGAGAAGAAAAGAAAATAAAAGGCACCTTGGTGAAAAATCTCCTTGATGACTGCTGTCAGCTGCAGGATAGAGTCATGACTTTTCCTTCAGGAGCACAGGGCCTCATCTCCTATGGGTCATGCTAGAAGGCTCAATTAAAGATTGTTTTCTCAGTTTCTCATTGACAGGAATGAACAATTGGATATTGTGCAGGGTTTCCTGTTAAATCGGCTTTCACCTCTGTGTCTGGTGTATTTGCCACCATTGCCAGCAGTGCGAGAGGGCAAATGCTGAAACCCTTCCCAGCTACTGCAAAAAATTAACCCTGTCCTGGTCAAAATGAGGACAAGGTGGTAGACTCTGGTTGCAAGGAATTATTTTTTGTCTAATATGATGTGACTATGCAGAAAACCAAAGACTTCGTAATCCCTTGTATTGTTTTTTTGTTTGGTTATTTTTTTCTAGAGACAGTGGTTTCTGGCTAAACCTTTCAAAAATCAATAAAGAAATAGGGTTTCCTTTTGCTTCATTTATACCGATCAAATGCACCTCATCAGGAGTTTTAAGGGGCAAATCAAGGCACATTTTAAAGCCTACTACAACATGGTCCCAATGGATTCATAGTCTGTCAGAATTCAGGGAATTTCTGCTTGTAAATTCCAAGCAGAATTTCATAGTTTGGAAAGTTATGACCTACTGTAGTATAATTTGCAATATAAAAATATAAGTAACTTAAAAAAAAAAAACAACCAAAACAGCTCCATGGCATCTTACTCTTATAAGTAAAATTTTTATCAGATTGTATTTTATACTTGTGTTACACAAAACTCTGGTAAGATATGTGTCATTGACCAGGAAAGACAGCATACATACCTTCATTAAATTTCTTTCTACCTTTCTTTAAATAAACAATGGTGTTTGGCCACAAGGCCTTTATTTTCAAGCAATATGTGAACCAAAACATCTGTTTACTTTCACTCATAATTGCTAATTATGTTTGTAACTAATAAACCTTTCCTTTACAGATGGCTTGTGAGGAAGAACTTCAGGTCCAAACACATTTCCAAACCTTATTTTTCACTGACCTGTCCTTAACTAACTCTTTCTTCCATCTGCAACCCAAATAAGCACGTTTGCCGTGCCATTTGCTTAGGAATATTCACTCTTAATCTCAATTATATCTCAATGTAATGTGTATCACCATAGGCACTAAACATGTCATGATCTCTACTGTAACTTTCAGTCAAGTAGGAACAATAAAGGATGTTTCTACTTTATTATCAGGAGCTGACACGCAGAAAGGCTCAGGATTTACTTTAAAAAAAGATTTGCGGAGTTCTTTGCTGCTGAAGGAAAACCAAGCCCTGAAAGCAGCAGTTTCCCAGGCTTTATATATCAAGCATAAGGACTTCTGTGGGTTTTTGGTACTTCTAAAACTGTAAACAGGGGAAAAAAAGAAAAAGGTACAGACAGGCAATTGAGCTTGGCACTTAGAAAACTAAAGCCATCTAAGTTCTGACTCAGCAGCAAAATCCATTATAACATCTAGTTTTAAGCTAACATTTTGTCTACTTGCTGTGTGTGACTAGAGATTGAGTAACAGTTGACATCATCACACTGACCATTAGCTGTCGAATACTGTGTGAGTGGGCCCTTGCAAGGCTATTAATTGCAGCCTCAAGCTATAATCCATATAACCTAATACACAGTCATAATTTTGATATGTTGGCTGTTATGCAGTGGATAGCACAACATTGTATTTTATAAAATATCTTTCTGAAAATTCGTGTAAACCCTAATTTAGTCTCCCGGGGAATACATATTAAAAATAAAGCAAAATAAATTGAGGCACCACACTTTGAAAAAAGCAGAATCCTAAGATAAAAAAAAACAATCCTGTTCTCTTGAATAACTAAATTTTTTTGGTACATCACTTTTAAACTGCATGATAGAATTTTTTAATATTTCAAAGCAAAAATCATTCTGGATTGCTATCTTTCTGTTATCCTTGAAAACATACATTTTAGTTCCTGATGTCAAGGCAAGGCTATCCAATTATCAGAAGACTTCAGCCAAGACAAGATGGTTAAAAAGGCTTTACAGATATGGTAAAAATCTTCCCTGAAGTGGGAACACAGGTGTCCCTGTGGTGTTCCATCATTCAAACTGCCTATGGAAAGACCCGCCACCTAGCTCCTTGGGAATTTTGTAGAGGGAGCTCCAGTGCTCCCGTGGGCATTGGATTTTTGGAGGCAGCTCTTAGACTTGTTGTAAAGAAAGGGTTCCTCATCCTTGAGAAATATTTCCCTGGGGCTAAAGATTAAGTAAGTGAAATAAAACAAATCAGAAATAGTCAGACTGGGGTGATATTTCGCTCTTTTCCTCTGCAGTTGATGGCAACACCATCTGCTCGAGGATTTTCTGCAAGCAGGCTGAATTCATTGAATAAACTGTTCACTCCAGATTGTTTGCTCCGCTCTATATAGCAATCTACAATTGTTGATTAATTAAAGTGCATAGTTCCCCAGCGAGAAAGGTATGCACTGCTATTCCAGATGGGGAAGCCAAGGAGCAGAACGTTTATCTGATCTATGAAAATTAGCTGGAGAATTCAGTTTTAAACTGTAGATCACTGGAGGAACCTTTCCCCGTCATTACATAGCACTGAAATATTCTGTCATATGGTTTCTATTTGCTTTTATTTTGAGCAGTAAGAATTTGGGGAAGGGACTGTCCTAAAAGGCTGTTTCACATCCCTTCACAGAATCACAGAATATGCTAAGTTGGAAAGGACCCATCAGGATCATTAAGTCCAGCTCCTGGCCCTGCACAGGACACCCCAGGAGTCACTCCATGTGCCAGAGAGCATTGTCCAAATGCTTCTAGAACTCTGTCAGGCTTGGTGCTGTGACCACTGCCCTGGGGAAGCATCTGCAACTTCAACTGTTAATTAATGAAAAACTGCCTTGCCTGGTTTATACCCTAAATTTTCCTAAGTCAGGGGAGTTCTCTGACTGGATGAGTTTGAAGGCAATACAGAAGTCTCTCAAAATGAAGAGAGTAAAACCTTCTTGCCACAGAAGAACTAGAAAATAACTGGAGACTTTTTATTATTGATAATTTATAAATACTTGTTTCATGCTCTGTGTGCAGTTCGGGTATGTACAGCTCTGTAAACTGCTGGATTAACATGGATAAATTAGTTTATATAGGATTAAAAACTATAAAGGTTATAATCATTGCACCCCTAGGCTTACACTGTAGTTTGAACAAGGATGGTTATATTTCAGTATTACAGGAAGGAAAAGGTATTACTTTTATAAGAAGCTTTGGGCATTGAGAGTTAGGGAAAAGAGTGCAGGTTCTTGGCAGAGAAAAGGCAAGTCCCACAGCATGGCTGAGTTTTGCAGAGCACCTGCAATCAGCAGAAGATGCAGACAGCATAAAGCATGTGCTGACTTCTGCTGTGTTTGCCAGGGATCTTGCTGTCACTCTGGACCGTGGGTTGCCATTAATATGAAAGCTCTCAGCAGGACCAGAAATACCAGTGTAGGAAATAGAAACTTAAATGATCTCTCTCATGCATTAGAAACAAAATTGAATTAAGACCCTACTGTGTAGGGTTAGAGATGAATGGTTTAAAGGGAGAAATGAAATATGTGCCAAGTAGAGCTGTGGTGCCAGAGCAAGACAGGATGATGGTTGGGTGAGATGGGAGCAAAGCAACATGTCCATGGAGAAACTATCATTTGGTCCTTATTTCTTCAGCTTTATATAGACAAGCTTAGAGATAAACCAACAAACTACTCAGGCAATGGGTGTGTTTGAATCGTGATTTAAAATTCAGGACAAGCACTGTCAAATTAAGAAGAAAACTGCAAAACATACCTGGGCAAAGACATCAGAAAGGGAAGAGGATTATTTTGTAAGCTTGCCACAGGTCTTTGCAAAAATGTTATTTTTCAATTGCTTCATCTACTCATGACATATGCTATTAATTGATATGAATTGATCATATCCCGTTTTCATGATTCATAGGCAGCTACAGCACTGACAAGTTAATTCTTCATTAACTGGGGTTTTTTTCACTTTATTTTAACATTTTATTCTATAACAGATACTAAATAATTTTCTACTTTAGTGCTAAATTTAACATGTTCTATTCATCCCACATCAAGAAAATTATCACTTCTTGCATCAGCAATTTCAAGTGGCCACTGCTGCATGAAAATCAATGCTACGTGGGAAAATGCCAAGTAAACCAAATGGTATTGTCTGTGTTATTTTTGCATTGTAATAGCCTGTCCCCAAATGTACAATACCCTTGACAAATAAGTGTATCAGGCTAAGTTCTGATCATACTAATTCTGGTGCAGATCCAAACTAAATTACTTTAATGAGCTGAAGAACAGATTTTCCTTTTACCAAACATGTAGGTTACTGGCTTTATTCCATGTAAGATGCTAATGCTAGTTGGTGAGGCTATCAGTTGTGGGGAAAAATGTGTGAAGAGCTAAGTTAAAATAATTAATGGTTGTTCTGAGATGCTGGAAAGAATATAATGCTTATGAGAACATATTAAAGCCAAGGGATTGATGGAGACATGAGTTACCTAAAATGTAGGAGAACCTTAATGATACCAGTATGTTTTGTGCAGTGTAACATTTTCAGAGCTGGAGTCTTCCTGGCTTTGGCAGCAGTCTAATAAAGAAACTCAAGTCTCTGTCCCAAAGCTTTTGCAGTCCAAGTAGTTATGGAAGAGATGAATACATTGATGAAAGAGATTAAGGGAAATACCAATGAATATTTCATCTATAAATAATAGCATCAACAATATATTCTGATAAACAGGAATTGCTTAAGGATATCTCCATGTAAGATTTCTATTTATCATGCAGGAAGTGATATATGTTTTTTTGGTAAGAGAATGGACACCCTTGCATGGTATTTTTCTCCTGTACTAAGATCATTAAGTCCAGAAATTCAGAACAAAGTAATATATTTAGCTAAGTTTCCAAGACAGTGATGGACATTTGAAAATTCTATCACTCAGAAATTGATATGCACACACACCCACCCACCCCACAGACGGAGTCTTTCTTCAGAGAACACAGCTTCTTCTTCCCCACTATCTGCTACTTCAATGGCATTTTATTTTTCCCTTTGTGCTGAGTTGTCAATCCAGGATTTGAGTGTTTTTCTTGTAAATAGTCCTGTTATTTTTTGCTTATGAAGTGTTACAATTTCCATGCAGCAAAATGTTTTGTACAGCTCTGTGTTGTTGCCACACTGCTTCACTGTAAGCTGTTTGACTTATCACTGTTGACAAAAGCACCCAGCTTCTTGTACATACATAATGAAAGCCTTAAGTGTTTTCTGAATATCTATCTGAAATATATTGCTTCTAATAAATATATATCCTGCAGATTTATTGTTGAGACTAATGGTGAAAAAACCCACTGAATTATCTTAGTGCTTTGGTAGTGTAGGCAGTGGGCCAGTCTGATGTGTATGGTATATCTACTCTGTGTTTTTTAAAACTGTGGGACAGCTTTTAGAATTATGCCTGTAACTTCAGTCTAGCGCTGGACAAAAGCACCCTGACTCATGATATATGCAATGGAGTATAGTTTCTCCTTGGATCTTTCAGGATTGCAATGACTTGATGATGGTATTACAGCAGAACCACCACATTGTGCCATTTAGTGGTGTCAATGCACTAAAAAAAAACCAGGGTAGGGGACAGGATTTTAGTTACTAAATGCTAGTGTTATAGGTAATAAAGTAATTCAGCCGAATCAATGATTAGAAAGAGCCAAATTGAAAATTAATAAAGAGAAGCTTCATTTAGCGACCGAGATTCGGTAGCGATAGCCACAATCAAAGGGACAGTGTCAACCCCGGGATCGGCACTGGGTGAACTCTGATCCGAGCTTTATCGCCTCGGATCCCCTCTGTTTGCGAAGGCTGTCTCCATCCGAGCGGTTTTTATACGTTTTTTTCTGCCTGGGGCCGGAGTTCTTTCATTCTTTTCACGGCTCCACATGTTCATGTACTTCTCTTCCTCTGCATCAAGCTGGACAAAGAGCTTCTGGGAGGCGATGAACACCGTTGATCAGATTACCGGAATCCCACAATAGGGTGCATATTTCTGGGTGTTCTTGGCTATCTTGATCGTAGATAAGTGGTGGGCGTTAATGTCTCTTCTTGTATTCACCGTTTGGGTGTTCCTAGATAGCAGGGGAGAGGACCCATCTCCACCCTGGACCCTGTCCTTTTGGCTTGCTAATCAGGCATTCCTCTCTGCCTGCCAGCTGTGGTTTTGCAATTTTGGGTGGTAACTTCCCTGGTCTGGGTTTTAGGGCTTTTTAAGACTACAGCCCTTTTCTAATAAACATAGCCTATTATACACATAATCATTTATTATACATGTATCCAACATGAGCATGAATTATTCCACAACATATATTACACTAGCAAACACTCACAGAAGGAAGGAACTGGCTTGGAGGATGAGACCCGTTTCTTGCTCTTGCTTTGTGATAGAAACCCTAAGTAACAAAAGTGGTTGGGTAATTCACAGCCTCTCTGATTTACAGCTGTGCTGTATTTGTGGGTAGTTTGCACACTTTTGGTTTCATGCCAGCAGTGTGCAGTGGTTCAGAGCTAGTTTTCTTTCTTCTCTGTTCTTCCACAGGCATCCTTGGAGGGCTGACTTATCTCATCTGCCAGCTCTGGGTTCAGCTGTCCAAGCCTGGCTGTCTTGGACTCCTCTAAGAAAATCATCTCCATTCCTTGAACATTTCTTGTGGTTCATTCCTGTGCCCGATCCTGTCTGAACTTATTTCCTGGTGTGTATTATCTTGAGTCATTAGCAATGTCATTGTTCCTTAACAGCTATTTCAGCTATGAGGTTCCCTGGCAGTCATTCCCAGTCTTCCACACAAAGATACTGAACTGCAAAGAAACAAATGTTCAATGCCTCCTTTACATTATCAGAACAGGGTTTTTTTCTCATTTCTGTCTAAAACAAACCCTTCATTTGGTTTTTAAGGAATTGCCTTAAGTTCCTCTTTCTCTACAATATTATAGTGATTGAAATTTGGAAGCAAAAAGTCAGAAAAGTGCCATATTTGATTAAAGGAATCTGCATCATGCCTTAAAATCTTGTGGTAAAATACAGTCTAGTTACAGTTGGGCCTGATATGATTTCAAATTGCCACACCTATGCACTGTGAGGAGCACAGGTAATGTGGATCAGTATTTGGAGTTTTGAATAATACGGAGCTCACTCTGAAGGCTTCAGAAAAGTAGCCATTGCTCAACTCACATACATATAATAGCTCTCCTATCCCAACAGGTGAACTGTGTTACACCAGTGATTTCTAGAAAAAAGTTACTTTCTCAGCTGTTTGGTTCTACAGTCCATTTTTCCAAAGAGTTTTTATTAACATCCTTGTTATGTGCATCTCAAAAATAAGTTCAAGTGTTTCCGTTTGCTTTCCAAGTGTTTGCATGTGCTTTCCATGTGTGAACTTTTTTGTTCTTTCTTCCTTTTTCATATTTTTCAGTAACTTTTTTCTCTTTCATCAGAGTTCTGCCATGCTGCCAATTATAGAAACAAGAATGACTGATTCTCTTACCAATGTATTCAAGCTAGTTCAGTTATACAATTCATCCAGTAGCATTGTCCTCCAAAGCAGGGAACATTTTATTTGTCCAGACCACCAAAAGAGGGCTGAACATGGCAAACTGAGCACAGTGCTGGAGATGAGCCATAAAAAGAGGATAATTGCTTATTAAGAATTAAGCTCCTGTGCCTCCACCCAGTTTTTAAAAAAAGTTATGGTATATATTTATATGATAGATTAACACCTTCATTGGATGTGTATTTTAATATATATATCTCAATAGATAGATATAAAAATATGTACAGATAGGTGAAGTTGTAAAACGATTTCTCAAAGGGTATAAATTTCTCATTTCATTAATATTTTATTATCAAGGCAACACCGTCCTTAAGTTTAGACAATCAGCCATGTGTTTACTTCTCATAAGCCTTAAGGAAATAGTTTCGTACCCCTTCTCACATAATGCTACAACCTGTTCCCAAAGAATTAAACTGCGTACAGCTGGGTTGAAAGGTGGTTTAAGTGGGACTTGGAGAAGGTGATAACACTACCCAGCAAACAGTCATCTGACAAAATCATTGTCAGCTTCAGTGCTCCTTACTCTGTTTTTCTCTGCTTCTTTGAAGGCACATAAAACTTCCTAACTTTGAGAAACAAAAGAGACTTCAGTTGAGAATATTTAAGTGGAGCCATTGATTTATTTCTTTTATAATTGTCAGTTCAGATGAAACTATCCCATATAACCACAGAATCATAGAATATCCTGAGTTGGAAGGTACCCACCAGGATCACTGAAGTCCAGCTCATGGGCCATCACAGGATATCTCAAGAGTCACACCTGAGAGTGTTGTCCAAACACTTCATGAACTCTGTCAAGTTTGGTGCTGTGAGACTGCCCTGGGGAGCTGTTCGAGTGCCCAACCACCCTCTGGGTGAAGAACCTTTTCTTAATATCCAGTCTAAACTTCCCCTGACACAGTTTCATATTGTTCTCTTGGGTCCTCTCACTGATCACCAAGAAGAAGATGTGATCTCCCACTTCACCACATGAGGAAGATGCAGATCACTATAAGGTCTCCCGTCAATCTCTTCTTCTCCAGGCTGGACATGCCATGTGACCTCAGCCTCTAGTCATATGTCCCCTCCAAACCCTTCACCTTCTGTGTTCTAATGGCATAATATCTTTTTTATAATTTGGTGCCCAACACTGCCCACAATATTTAAGGTGAGGCCTCCCCAGTGCAGAGCAGAGGGGACAATGCCCTCCCTTGCCCAGCTGGCCATGCTGTGCCTGATGCCTCCCAGGACATACTTGGCCCTCCTGGCTGCCAGGACACTTCTGATTCATATCCAACTTGCCATCAACCAGGATCCTCAGGTCCCTGTCCAGAGCACAGCTTTCCAGCCTCTCATTCTCCAGTCTGAATATCCTGGGTTGCCCCATCCCAGATGCAGAATGTCTTTGTTAAACATAATATCACTGGTGATTGCCCAGTCCTCTGATTTATCCAGGTCTCTCTGTGGGAGGGAAAGGGAGTCAAAAGCTCTTCCCAATTCAGTATTGTCACACAGGATTTTCCTCCTGCTACTTGCAGTTCATATTAAGCTCAAGCCATTTAAACACAAAAATTGTACTCAATGGCCCTGCCATTCCTAGAGTTCCTTTTTTCCTTATTCTTAAAGTAATGCTAAAATATTCTTAATAAAGTCCTTACAAGTCATATATATAAAATATTTCAGTTGCTGTCAAGAACAGGCTTAAGCACCACCATCAGGTGCACATATTCAAGCTGCATGGGGAACATCAATCAGGCAGAAAAACAAATGAAACACAGTGTTTGATTTTATATGTCATAAACTCAAATCTAGGGAAACGACCTGTTGACAGTAACAGATTATCAGTTGCATAATATTTAAAGTACTGCAGTGAAATTATAGCAAAATATGCCTTATAAAGTGCTGGTTATGGCTGAAAAGTTTCATTGTAATAAGTCATCCTGGGAATGGATCATGCAGAACATTCATGGTTTAAAGACTCTCAAAATGTCTCAGGTGTGAAACAAAATTAAGCAACAAAATACACAGAGGGCTGGAGTCTGCCTACTAATAATAAGCAAATCAGAGTTATATGTAAAAGTAGACACAACAGCTAAGTTAGTGTTATTCATAAAAAGTTCCTCAAAAGGCTGCCCTGAGAGGAATACTGATATGTAAGCCAATGTGGAAAAGCATGAGAGTTTATAAAATGTATAATTACAAACAATAAAAGTTTGTATTGAGAGGAAGCAGCTGAAATGATGAAATTTTTTTTTTCTGAGAAGCTTATGCAGCGTGTTCATCCATGCATTTATTTTTGTATTCAGTCACCAAAATTAGATACGTAGTAAACATAGAATACGCATACAAAACTGGCTGTGAAACAGGGTACAAAGCATGGGAATTAAATAATTTAAGAAAACAAAGAGACTCTAGATGGAGCAGAGAACCTGGGCAAGGGCTGAACAACCAGAGAGAGATGCATTTGCCCTTTGTTTTCAAAGAACAAAGCTTTTTTCAGGTTATCCCTTCCTTTACGACACCTGAGGTACTCACTCCCAAGGGGACTCTCACCCCCCAACCCCAGAAGTTGTAGCCTTTATTTTCCTGGTCTGGCCTTGCTAAATACCAAGCATGGTGTCCAAAAGTCAGTGTACGAATATGAAGTCAGCTCTATCTGTGGGTTGCCATGAAATGTTGCTTTACCTTCTCATTACTGAGGCTCTACTGCCTGCAATCTGCTGGAGCTGATTTTGTAAACTGGATCTTGGGTACTGAAAACAATAATTAGAGCAGCAGGCCCATGGCTACTGAATATAAGGCATTTCTAGATTCAGGTTGCTATTTTTTTTCCTAGGTGTGATGGTTTGTAAGCATCAAAGATTGAAGAGGGTCAAGAAACTAAGATTCCACTCTGGGTGTTTTTTCTCAAATATTTAGGCATTGAAAAATTTCTTCCTTTATACACAAATGACAGAAAACAATGGCAGTATTCTCAGATACCTTAAGAGAAAATGGAACAGAGAGACAGCTAATTTCTGTTAATGAGCAGCTTGTTTCATCCACAGTGCAGTGCAGGCACTAGTATTAATAGTGTGGATGTTAGAAACTGTGGGAGAATTGAGGTTATTCACTCCTAATTTTAACACTATAATGAATACCTAACTTCTCAAATGCACTGAACAAATGAAATTACCCACTCTGTATTTATCATTACACCACTCATTAATAGGGTGATAATTAACTCTGTGTAAAGTTTCACAGTCTGAGGCACTGTAATAATTAATATATTAACAGGTTGTATATGTAATTGTTCATGCTAGTGCATCTGACTTAGGATTACCTGATTCTTGTATAAAACTGAACATTCCACTGCACTGATCAGCAGTCAAAATTAAAGCTGTTCAGTCATATAACATGCAGTATAGCTGGGAAGTATCTGTTACAAATACAAGAATTTCAAAATGTGCCTAGGAGTTTGTTTCTTCATTCTTTCACTTCAGTGTCTGTATGCTTCTTTTGTTGGCCTCTTTATTTTCTTCCCACAACAACCTCAACTTCCTTATATTTGTCATATTTGTCATATTTGTTAATTCTATTGGAGAGAAGAATTTTCTACAACTTTCTTTTTCTTAAAAAAGCTTTAATTTAAACAAATAAAATATGCTAATTACTTCTAATGTTTTCTATTGTCTCTGGTCAGAAACTTTTGGGTTGGAATTTTTCTTCAGAATTTAAAAACTGTCTTGAGAAAAATGTCATATGTGAATTCATGACTGTCTCTGTCTAAGGTCCACTGGATTTTGACATTCCTCAGGGGATATCAGAGCTATGTAGGAATGACAAAGTGCAGCAGGGAGACATCAAGAAGATTCAGAAGCTCAGCTAATTCAAATCTTACCCTGTCAGACCTTAAGTAAGTTACCCTGCTGGCAACTAGCAAAGGTTGGAGATAGATGTAATTCTGATTTGTGGAGATCAAATGCAAATTTTGGTGTCCAGACTTTTGATTCAGACTCTTGAAAGAAGTTGTAAGGACTGGTTTTATACTGTAAGTTCTTTGTTGTAGATGAGGAATATATTTGCATAACTTCCAGAGCCACCTAACTCTTGAGATAGCAGGCATTTTCACTTTTAAGGGAAAATTATAATACTTCTAGAGCAAGAACATATTGTTTTTAGACTTGCTGGAATTCTTCAGCCTTTGAGGAAAAAACCCAAACCAGATCTCCGAGTGTTCAGTCATAAACTCTACAGCCTAACCTTGTTAAGAAACAGTTTAGCTAAGCCTCACATGAGCATCCATTCAGGCAACTAATGTCATAATGTCATAACTCTTTTTACAGGCCAAAAAAAGCCAAGTCCCCTCTTGACAGAGACACATGGGACTCCCAGTCTATGTTGCATTCGAATTTGGATTTGAACTTTGAATACTGGATCCCTGACATATTTTCCAAAAGTTTGATATTTCTGAATCTTTGTGGTGGCTTGGCTAAAGCAGTAATTTTTGATATTTATTTTCTGATGAATTTTCAACCAATCTAACCATAAAATTTAGGTAAGGTTACAAGACATTCCTGGGATGGGATATTCTACCCTCCTCCCATATTTCCATTTTCTGCAGAAAAGCTAGCATTTCCTGACATGCAATACAAATATCTCCATCCCCTCCATTGTCTTCTCCCTGCATCTGGCTGTTCCCAGAGCATCTACAGAGTTTAAACAATTTATTCCATGTGAACAGAAACACACATACAGTTGAAAAAAGGTGTGAAGAAAAAGGTGTCTAGTTTTTATCAACATCAGAATGGGGCAAATTCCATTCTTAATTTTTTGTAGCCTCGCTCCGCTAAATAAAAATGTGGGAAGTGAAGAAAGGTTTAAAATAAGTCTTGGGGATACATAGGAGTAAATGCTGTAACCACAAGTGAGATAATTATGACACTTTGTTATCTCCTCAGAAAATACATTCAATGTTTGAGATATTATAATAAAAAAAATTGGTTTTTTAACCAGGTAGGATTTCAAAAGTTCTCCCCATTCTCCCAGAAGAAACAAGAGAGTAACTCATATTTGAAGCAGCCACTATCCTCAAATCCTGTTCTTACAAAGCTTGATAAATTTATCTTGATTCCTCACTCAGGGGAAATACCATAGAGCCACCTCTAGCACTATTTTTAATTAATAATTCCAGTGATAGGGGCCTCTTAAAAAAGAAAAAAACCCCAACAAAACAAAATGGCACAAAACAAAACAAAAGAAAACACAAGCAAGAAACCAACAACACACTCCCCCCGAAAAAAAACCAAACAAAACCTAAACCCCAAAAGAGCCAAAGAGCCTGTTCATCAAATGGCTTCTTTGTAAATTTTTTTTATCATGGCCCAGTTGATCTAACCGAGCATACTAAATATTATTTTTGTTAGTGTTGAATAGACAAGGCATCTCTGGGAGAAAGCTACTTTGATACCCATGTAATTCATATCATTAGTTTAATTATTACAGCCTGGTGGTTTCCAAATAGCCACAATGAATTAGGCATACAAGTTTTGCAGAAGTTTGGAGAGGTGGATATCAAAGGACTGAGATGCTGTTTTAAGCTTCCATGGCAAAATGTCTTTCGTTCCTGAGCCTGGATTCAGACTGCAGGCCAATTTCCAGGCATCACATTTACAAATAATAACGGAAACCTACTTCTCTGTAAACTGGGTAGATTTGCCTAGAAGTTGTTAAAAGGATAGACAGGGTATTTCTAATTCCACTTTTCAGGACAGAATATGTATGAAATATAATTACTTGGGGGATCAGTACTTTTCTTTTTATGTTTACCAAGTTCCAGTCTGTTAGTGGCGCAAAATTAGACACCTGAAAAAAACTTTGCCAATCAATAACTTCATTAAGGTCAACAGATTGAGAGTCATTAATAGAGAAATTGGTGCCAGTGACACAGTAAATGAAACCACATTAGGTGGGGGAAAAAAAATTAGCATCTTTTACAATGATTGTTTTCAATAATATAGTACATTGCATTCATTTAAACAAAGAAAATGAGAAAAGAGGAGGGAAAATTCCATCAGGACATGCTGCAGATAGGATTTGGAGAATGAAGATTATTTTCCCTGTGTGTCTATTGAAATCTCTAATCTCAAATTTATTTTTTTAATACAGGTACATAATTATCTAGTTCATGTTTCTGTGCTAAAAGTAATCTTGCTGGCCAATGTGATGGCCATTCACAAAAAGGGTAGGAAGGAGGATCCTAGTAATTATAGGCCAGTCAGCCTGACCTTAGTACCTGGCAAGATAATGGAGCAGTTTGTACTGAGTGTCATCACGCAGCACTTACAGGATGGCCGAGGTATCAGACCCAGCCAGCATGGGTTTAGGAGGGGTAGATTGTGTTTAACCAACCTGGTCTCCTTTTATGACCAGGTGACCCACCTGGTGGATGCAGGAAGGGCTGTGGATGTTGTCTATCTGGACTTCAGCAAGGCCTTTGACACTGTCTCCCACAGCACACTCCTGGAAAAGCTGGCAGCCCATGGCTTGGACAGGAGCTCTCTTTGCTGGGTTCAGAACTGGCTGGATGGCTGGGCCCAGAGAGTGGTGGTGAATGGTGCTGCATCCAGCTGGGGACAGTCACCAGTGGTGTCCCTCAGGGGTCTGTACTGGGGCCATTTCTGTTCAATGTCTTTATTGANCTGAAGATAATTTTCAATTTTATGCGTATTTTGTAGATTCGGAGTAATGAATATTATTCAGTAATTGAAAATAAATAGTACATATTTAATAAATATTTGGATTTTTTTCCCCCAGAAACACTGTAAATTGACAGGAAAAAATTTCAGACCCACTCTGAGCATAACACTGAAGGAAGCAGGTGGAAGCAAAAATACCATGCATGTACTGTAAATGTTTGTGGTGTGAATATATGAGGATTGGAACCATGCCAATGCAGCTAAAATTTCATTGTATTTTATATGTTTGATCCATACACTGCCTGCATCAATACAACATTTTTATCTTACTAAATTAATCCCGCTCCTGTGGGGTGAAAAGTGATATTCTACAGAGGGAGTGTCCCAAATGAGCCTTTATGGCTATATGTCCAGCACCTCAGCCACGTGTGCAGCACAGGCTCTGTTAAATTCTGAGTTAAGATTTAGCCTATGAGGCATTTAGAGCAGAAAGAGTTAACTCAGCATCACAAAAAATTGAAAAAACCACAGATAGTGGCATCTGTTATCAGAAATGAGACCTGGCAAATGCACCTGGTAAAAAGAAAAGAGAGGCAATTAATCAGTATTAAGCACCACATTTGAGGGTGATGGAAAGAAAACAATAAAAGTACGTGGTGCAGTTCTTCATGAGGATCCTAAACAAATTTGAGTTTATTTCATCACAAACTGAACCCAAAAGAAATTCAGACAAGGTCAGTAAATTTCCTCAAAGGCCACTTAAGCACGGGTGACACGATAAATGTTACTCTGCTCTCTAGTAGGCTGTGATTTTACTGGAAATTCTCACTGTGTTCATAGTGGAAAATTCAAGGCTAACACAAAATACATTCCTGTCAGGGTGACAGGATACAGCTGAATAACCGGGAACAATCTGTCAGACCTAACAATAAGTTACATATAATCTCCGCACCTTTTTTTTTTAACCAAATAGTTATCAGCTTTTATTTTAGGCCAAACTGAGAGACGCTTATCCATAAAGTCTATCAGCTAAACAGTGTAATAAGGATACTGTGTGATTTATAGCCTATTCTATGTAGTTTTAAAAATACTTTGGTTTCTCCATGGTCTTACAAAAGTGCTTTTAAAAGCTAAATGCAGGCCTATGGGATAGGCCTCTGTGTCCATTAATATCACATTGCAAAAATCCCGTTCTAGAAGACACAGATAAATTCCCCAGTTTATGTGCCTTTTTGTTACTGGAATAGATTTTATAAAACTTTTTCCTGCTACAGAAATAATTCTACTTAGAGGCAGTATTACCTTTCTACTAGGTACTCAACATCCCCTTTCATGTTCTACTACTCCTGGCTAAGTTCATCAACATAAAAATTGTTTATTAGAGCTTAGTTCTGTCACATAGAATTTTTCAAGTTTGACTGGTTTTAAGCTTTGTGGCAATTCAATCTTGTGCAGAGACACACCTAAATGCAAATTTCCCATATGATGCAGAGAATAATCATTTTTTCTGAAACCATGACTGACAAAGCACAGAAAGTTTCTCACCTTATTTCATAATAGACTTATGGAGACGTCT
This sequence comes from Leptocoma aspasia, assembly GCA_013399835.1. Classification (NCBI taxonomy): domain Eukaryota; kingdom Metazoa; phylum Chordata; class Aves; order Passeriformes; family Nectariniidae; genus Leptocoma; species Leptocoma aspasia. The sequence continues at coordinate 293,660 of VXAX01001848.1, forward strand.
TCAGTATCCAAAGCATATTAGTCCTGGATCTGAACCTCTCTTACCATACAGAATTGTCACAATGTCCAAGCTATAGGGAAGTACATTTAAAATGATACTGAAACTGGATAAAAGTGCATAGAGACAAGTGAGTGAGAAGAAAAGTTCATATTTCCTGTTCAAAGCCTTTCCCAAAAGGGAGAGATATACATCTCCTTGTCTGGCTTCTTCTAGCCTGTTGAATCTTTGTCCTGGATAACCCATAAAAAATATGTATTGTTATTGTTGCAGTCCATGCAGTGAATCAGGACTCTTTGACTCCATATCAGAAGGCTTAAATATGATTTATTAAAATTACTCCATAGTTCAGAAAGCTTGGGCTATATGTGCCCAGTACAGAGCTTAGACATTTGCTTCTTGCTGCCCTGTACAGGAATGCTGAAAGCTACCAAATCAGAGAGATAACAATTCCTCACCTCATAGGTTGAAAGATAGAAAGCCACATCTCCCACATCAGGAGACAGGACAGAAAGACAGCATCTGTCCTTGAAAAAACATAGCTCAGAGATTGTTTATAGAATTCTGTGCAGGGAAAAATGCTTTCCTCTGGGAAGAAGATTTCTGCAGGCCTGGACTTCAGGAAAACTCATAAAATGTTCTGACAATATATTGTATTCCACATCTTTGTGCCAACCTGCTCAAGATTATCACTGTCCCATTGAGACCCATGGTCTGGAATCAGATCTGGTGTTTTTCACGCTGGGTAGTCTGGAGTCCATTTGAGAGACAGGGAACACTCACACAGAGATCTCTTTTTGTTCCCTCCTGGCTTCAGAGTGGAGGCAAAGGCTCTTTAGATTCTCTCTGGGCTGCCAAGAGATTTGCCTGGGGCAGGTTCTTCGAGCCCAGACAGTGAGAGGCAGAGGCTCTCTTCTGGGCTTTGGAGCGTTTCATAACACCTTTTTGGCCACTGTTGCTGTGGCAACTCTATTCCTGGACTAGAGGAAAATATTTTCTTTGGACCTTTTCGCTACTGCCACTTGGGACAGCTATGCTGGGATGTCACACTCTTCTCTCCACAAGATTTTTGGCTGTTGCCTCAGTTCCAGCCACCATTGCCACCACTGGGAGAGCCCCTGTCAGGTGGTGTGGAGGAGGCAGCCCAGCAGCACTGGCTCTTGTTTTTGGACAAAAAAATCCCAGGTTTTCAGTTTTATGTCTGTTGTTTTCTAGGTGAAGAGGGGGTTCTGTGATTGTGGAGACTTAGTTGCTGTGTCGTTTTTTCCTTTGACTTCTCTCTTCCCCACATAGTTGGGAGAAGGCTTCCCCACCATCTTGTGTTTGGCTTCTACAGGGGCCAACTTCTCATTTTCTTCATTCCCAGGGAGTCCATGGGATTCAGCACCTTGGTATCTGGTGCTCATTACTGTTATCTTAGTTGTTTTCTTGTTTCTTAGTAAACTCTTTCTTTTTTCACTTAGGTCTTTTCTCAGTTGTACCTCCTTATTGGTGAAAGAAGAGTGGTTAAAACTAAAGGGAATATTGGAATCTCTTCTCCATATAATTGTCTTAAAACAAAACAACCTTGCTCGTTTGGTCCAGTCTAATACATGGGATAAGAAGCTGGGATGAAGGCTCATGCTTTCCTAGCCAGAGGCCACTTCAGAAACAGGTCCTCCTGTTACATGCCATCATACATTGGCCATTGCTTCACTATTAAAAAAGAGATGCCAATTGCTGCCATCTTTGCTGAGCAGTTGGTTGCAGATCTCATCACTGAATATCCAGAAGTACACAAAGGTACATAACTTTTAGCTTGGTTCTTTGTGCATTCATTGGAGACCTTGGCATTTTCTTGTCCAGATCTCGAGTTTCCTCGATCCCGCTGTAAGAAGGGCCTCATGTTTGCCACAGACATAGGCATATAATTCAGCTGGGCTGTGGCACCCTGTTGCTGCAATAATAGTCTTATTTTTAAGTGTTGAATTCTGCCACAGGTGTCTGTCTTCACCAGCTGGAAATCAACCCAAAAATATTTAATTTAAAGTGGTGACTCCTTGCAGGAAGAAAAGCCTTTTGGCTTTGGAACCAGGAACTCATCATTCAGAGCAGCCAGGGAGAGCCTCCATGAAAATAAACCATGTTCCAAACAAGGCTGCCACCATCAGCTGGTGGCTTGACAGCCCAGATGAATAAAAGCAGAACTATTTCTGCATTAACCTTGTTAGTAGGCTGAGCCGAAGTCAAAGCCCACAGCAGAGCCCATTGATGAGAATTTTCTCAAGAGACAATCCTTCTTCCAGCTCACAGTGTCCTCATGATGTCCATGTCCAGCAGAATCAGTCTCTGGTGGCTCCAGGATGAATGTGCCACTGGTCAAAGCTGGGCCGATTAGAAATGGTGGTAACACCTCTGTGATAACAGATTTAAGAAGTGAAAAATGTTGTTGCACAATTATAACTGTGACCAAAGAAAAGCAGGGTGAGAACATGGGAGATGAACAGCTCTGGAGACACCCAGGTCAGTGGAAAAGACAGGGGAGGAGGTGCTTTGGGTGCCAGAGTTGAGATTCCTCTGCAGCTTGTGGTGCAGACCATGGTGAGGCAACTTGGCCCCTGCAGCCCATGAAGGACCACAGGAATGCAGAGATCCACCTGGAGCCCATGGAGGAGACCCACACTGGAGCAGGTGGATGCCTGGAAGGAGGCTGTGATCCAGTGGGAGGCCTGTGGTGGAACAGGGTCCTGGCAGGGCCTGTGGACCCATGGGGAGAGGAGCTCACACCGGAGCGGGATTCCTGGTAGGACTTGTGACCCCATGGGGAACCCATACTGGAGCAGCCTGTCCCCTGAAGGACTGTACCCTGTGGAAGACTGTGCCACATTGCAGCAGTTCACAGAGAATTGCTGCCCTGAGAATGAAATTGTATGGCAGCAGTTTGCAGAGAACTGTTACTCGTGGGATGGACTCACACTGGAGGAGTTCCTGGAGAGCTATCTCCCATGGGAGGGACCCTGTGCTGGATCAGGGGATGGACTTCTCTCCCTGAGCAGGGAGAGAAACCAACCCCCATTCCACTCCCTTGAACCACTGGGGTAGCAGGGAGAGCTGGGCAGGAGAGAAGGGTGGGGGGAGGGAGTTTTTAAGATCTGTTTTTAATTCTCATTATTCTGCTCTGATTTTGTTAGCAATAAGTTCAATTAATATCTCTAATTTGAGCCTGCTTTGCCTGTGGTGGCATCTGGTCAGTGATCTCTCTCTGTCCTTATTTCAGCCCATAAACCCTTTGTTATATTTTCTTTTCTCCTCTGTCCGGATGTAGAGGGGACTGATGGAGAAGCTTTGGTGCATGTCTGGCATCCAGTCAGGGTCAACCCACTAAAATAATTTATCTGATTTTCATGCAAATAAATGTTTTCGTGTATGAGAGATCTAATAAAGTCATATTACATGCAAAATCTTCATTAGTCCTTCAATAAGAACCAATGAAAACTATTAAGTGTTATTGCCAAGCAAACAATTTGTATTTTCCAATTGATTTTTCCTTGATGGTGTTTCCTAGTACCACAACAAACAAAGTTTATCTAGGATTTCATACCTGAAATAAGTAATTAGAAAAAAGTTAAGCTTGTTCTATTTCTGCTGACTAAAGTGAAGTTCTACAGAGACGAATTTTCATTCTTCTTGCTTAAATATTGTGACTGTTTTTCTTTAACAAAACCATAAAAACATGAAACCAAGGTAGAATTATTGCAATCATATGAATAATAGGAACAATGTTGAAATTAACTCAATTTAATGAAGTTTTTATCAGTCATTGGAACGTCTTATTCTCCCAGCCATCACAGAAATTGTTATCTGGAGAAGTATCACCATACTAGTAGACAAATAATTCCATGCAATATCTACTGCTCAGGAAAATTATCTGCATTGCAACACAATTATCTCAGATGACATACTGACTGACTCCTAATTACAACAGATAGAGCTAATTACTTTGGTTCATCCTGTAAATAGCTCAGCATGTATCTTTATGAGAATTCAGTAATGACACATTGCTCAGTGGGATGGTATATGGAAATTGATTCCCAAGTTTTTTATGCACAAAATTCTTATTTTTTAATGTGTGTATAAGTTTTCCTTCAAACAAAGAGTATTCGGGGCACTCAAGTGGTACAAACCTGCATGGCTGGGGTTTTTGGACAGTGTTCCCAACATGTTGACAGGAGCTGAACCCCAAAGTCAAACTTTCCAGCCCACCCCCTTAAACAGCTTTCTTTCTCTGACAGGGAGAAGAAAAATGGGGAGTCACCAGTCCACTGCAAATGGATCTGTGGTGTACAAACTGACCCACGCTTTTCCTCCCTGAGTTTTCACCATGAAAAACCAGTGGTAGGCAAAAACTCTGTAATGCTTCTGCTACCTGCCTGCAGAAGTGAGGCATGAACAGGAAACCAATATGGTAGATACAGAGCAAGTACCCAGAATGCAGTCAAAAATCAATAGAAAGTAATGGAAACCCAAGTCTGCTTTTAAAAAAAATCCTACCTGCATAATTTAGATCTTCCATCAAGACACAGTCTGTCAGCAGAAAGATATGCAACAGGGCACAACAAATGTGCACTTTTCTATTCTGCCAAAAATGCTGATTTTTAAATGATTTTGTACTAATTTTTTCCTCAAAAGGTAGTAATGTAAAAAAAGTATCACAAAATAATATTAAGTACATTTAAATAGTTTAATCAGCATGTTTAATGTTGTTGATATTAATTATATATATTTATGTATAATATATTCTGTATATAATATTATATACTAACATCATAACATACATAGTTGATGGATTAAGAGACTATAGTGACTTCCAAATAATTTTTTTATTCTAAATCCTCACAGGAATTTTAAATTCAGCTATTGAATGTCATACATTTGTACTTTAGATAAAAGCCCTGAAAGTATTCCTTGACCAGTTTAAAGTCTATAGAATTACATTTTTTTCTCTCCTAGTATGTTTTCAATGAAGTAGTCCATCAGTCTAATTTAGATTCCACATTTTTTTACTGGAACCAACAGTTCTCAAACAGTCTCATCTGATGTCAAGAAAAACCAGAATAATAAATATGTATTTCTCACATACACAAATTTTCCTTCATCAATTCTAGGCTGAATAATTTATTTTGAAGTATAGTTTGTTTGTTTGTTTGTTTTTTAATTGAAAACAAATCAAACTTCATCTCTTCTTTGAATTTTACTCAAGCCAGCAAAGATGATCCAAGCATGACTTTAATATCTTCCTTTGTACTAAAAACTGGCTGGTGAGAAAGCCAGTTAGTCTTTTCTGCAGAAGCATATCTGGAAGGAATTTGTAAACAAGTGCCACTATCTGCTTGGTCCCCCAAAAATTCAAAGTGTTTTGCTTATTAGTAATACATTAGTCCAAATACCTTGACCAAATTTACATCTTAGTGGTTTTTCTCTTTCCAACACTGCCACAGAAGCCATCTTGTTATTTTTATGCCACTTGGTGTAGCTGGGCTATCTCAGGTGTAATAAGATCTCTGAGAGCTCATAAGACCCGGCTCGAGGAGAAACCTATTACAGGTGGCATCTGCTGTAGCAGCAGCTTTAAGAAATACTTTGCCAATTTTTTGATCATTGCAACCTTCAGAAATGTATCAAAATCCATTCTGTAGAATTCAATTAAAAATTTAAGTAATGGGGGCTTGCATTTGTCTTGGAGGTTGTTTACCATAATTTTGGTTTAAATTTAGACAGCATTTGAAATTTAACACATCATTTATAAACAGCAAATTGCCAAGGACCAAGACTTGACATGACAGCAAAATAAAAAAGAATCAGTATCANGTAATGGAAACCCAAGTCTGCTTTTAAAAAAAATCCTACCTGCATAATTTAGATCTTCCATCAAGACACAGTCTGTCAGCAGAAAGATATGCAACAGGGCACAACAAATGTGCACTTTTCTATTCTGCCAAAAATGCTGATTTTTAAATGATTTTGTACTAATTTTTTCCTCAAAAGGTAGTAATGTAAAAAAAGTATCACAAAATAATATTAAGTACATTTAAATAGTTTAATCAGCATGTTTAATGTTGTTGATATTAATTATATATATTTATGTATAATATATTCTGTATATAATATTATATACTAACATCATAACATACATAGTTGATGGATTAAGAGACTATAGTGACTTCCAAATAATTTTTTTATTCTAAATCCTCACAGGAATTTTAAATTCAGCTATTGAATGTCATACATTTGTACTTTAGATAAAAGCCCTGAAAGTATTCCTTGACCAGTTTAAAGTCTATAGAATTACATTTTTTTCTCTCCTAGTATGTTTTCAATGAAGTAGTCCATCAGTCTAATTTAGATTCCACATTTTTTTACTGGAACCAACAGTTCTCAAACAGTCTCATCTGATGTCAAGAAAAACCAGAATAATAAATATGTATTTCTCACATACACAAATTTTCCTTCATCAATTCTAGGCTGAATAATTTATTTTGAAGTATAGTTTGTTTGTTTGTTTTTTTTTTTAATTGAAAACAAATCAAACTTCATCTCTTCTTTGAATTTTACTCAAGCCAGCAAAGATGATCCAAGCATGACTTTAATATCTTCCTTTGTACTAAAAACTGGCTGGTGAGAAAGCCAGTTAGTTTTTTCTGCAGAAGCATATCTGGAAGGAATTTGTAAACAAGTGCCACTATCTGCTTGGTCCCCCAAAAATTCAAAGTGTTTTGCTTATTAGTAATACATTAGTCCAAATACCTTGACCAAATTTACATCTTAGTGGTTTTTCTCTTTCCAACACTGCCACAGAAGCCATCTTGTTATTTTTATGCCACTTGGTGTAGCTGGGCTATCTCAGGTGTAATAAGATCTCTGAGAGCTCATAAGACCCGGCTCGAGGAGAAACCTATTACAGGTGGCATCTGCTGTAGCAGCAGCTTTAAGAAATACTTTGCCAATTTTTTGATCATTGCAACCTTCAGAAATGTATCAAAATCCATTCTGTAGAATTCAATTAAAAATTTAAGTAATGGGGGCTTGCATTTGTCTTGGAGGTTGTTTACCATAATTTTGGTTTAAATTTAGACAGCATTTGAAATTTAACACATCATTTATAAACAGCAAATTGCCAAGGACCAAGACTTGACATGACAGCAAAATAAAAAAGAATCAGTATCATTGAACCATTGAATCACAGAATGGTTTGGGTTGGAAGTGACCTTAAAGACCATCAAGTTCCAACAACCCTGCCATGGCCAGGGACACCATCCACTAGAACAGATTGCTTAGAGCTCCATCCAGCCTGGACTACAGCATCCTGGAAGTGATAGATATTCTGATTTCAGAATATAATTCCCACTGATGATACAGACATCAGCAGTCTGTAGTTCCTTTGGGATGTCATCTCACCTTTATTACTCCACTTAGTAAATGACAACACATTAAGTTGACTATCTCTGAGTCTTATCTTATCTTACAAGGTATTTTTCAGGTGTTGAGGTATTACTAAAAAACAATGGTTTTACAGTTTGATTTATTCATCTAAAGTTAGTGAAGTTAAAAGTCACTTTGAAAAATTATGTTTACAGAAATACTGTAATGCCACCATATTCTTATTCTTAATTATTCTTAATACATTTTTTAAAACATAGGAAAGGGTTAAAGTTTAATTAAATTAAGCACCACCATTCAAGCACAGAAACAAATACAAATGGAAATTAATCTTGGACAGCCAGAGATGAATAAAAATTAAGATTAGGATATTACCAGATTTCTGGTGGGAGTTTTTTACTAAAGAAATATTTTTTCCACTCAGGTGGTTGACATGATGTTATTGATCTTTGAAATAATTTTACTTTAATATTTATAATGATATTTTGTTTTAATTTATACTTTCTAAATATTTCAGAATGGCACACACAAAGGAAAAAATTAAAGCAACTATGGCCTTTTTTTAGGATGTAATCAATTCCTGACTGTTAGAAATTGTCAGGCAGATTACTAGCAAATTATTTTAATTATCAATAATTATAACTATTTTAGAGGCTTACATCACCAGAGGGCTGCCTCTGATTTTTATAATGGGAGAAACTGTTAGTATTTTCTATCTTCTATCTTTTCTCAATGTGGAAAAAAAGAAGTTGTGCAAATTATGTATGATAAAGACCACCTCAATTTACCTCTATTTTGATATGTTGTACATGTCAACCAGTAAGAATTCTTGCATGTTCTTTCAGCTCTGATGACTAGCCGAACCCTTATTTATTTCTATTACCATTATCTCCACATGAGCTGTTGTGAAGTGTACAAAATAAGGAAGAAGAGAGGAGAAGGAACAAATCAGACTTATTCAATTTGTAAAGATTTTTCTCCCATTATTGTAAATTTAAAAAGTGCCCATGACAGCTTTTGGAGCCTTTGTGGAGACCCAGTCTCTGACTGTAGTGATCTAGACAGAGTTCAGCAGCTGTTACTGACACCAGTAAATCAATCAAGAACAGGATGTGCTGTATGAAACACCAGGAGAATTTTGTTTTACAGTAATAATCTTATGGACAGCCAGATAGAGATGGCATAAAAGCCATAATTTAACTTCCATTAAATACAGTCTAGATTTCAAAAGTGTGGTGTCCTCCTGGTGTGGCCTCCCAGGGGAAGGCACAAAGAGGTATAAGAAAGATGAAGGAAATTTATTTCCAATGCATCATTATGATGTCTCATATGTTATCACACAGGATTTACAGGTGGTATCCTCACTTTTCTTACAAGATCTTCTCTTTTTAGCAAATTTAATCCTGCTGCTTCCACTCCTTTGTGCCATGTTGTTTTTCCATGGGGGTCACCATCAGGTAGGAAATTATCATCAGGTCCATAACACCTTGTCTGGTGAGGCTGGCATCATGTGAAGCATCATGTGAAGCACAGGTATCCCTGCAGCAGACACTTCCAGCTAGGAAGCACATGGAGAACCAAAATTCCTTGCTGTCACACGTCGGAGGTCACCAATTGTCACACATTGGTATAGGGGACAGGAAGAAGGAGACAATAGACTCCATGATTCAGAAGGCATAAAAGGCACTTATTAATAGAAATTCACACTTCTTATAGAGAGGATCATGGAGCTAAGACCTGCTGGTCTTCAGCAACCCTTCTCACACCACTGGTCAATTGGAACAACGCCTACTTGTAAATATCTTTCACATACACCAGGTGCAGAGATAATAATTGTTTTAATTCTTTCCCTGAACTTTCCCAGGATGTGCCTGGGAAAGCTATTTCTCTCTGTTTCCAGAGACTGTGAGAACACTATACCTTGCCCCTGACACAGACTATACCAATAGCCAATATTGGAGTAATGTGCATAATCAGACAAATTACTGTCTTTCTCTCTGATTGCAGAAACTCCCCAAAGAAGACTACATTTTCTCTAGTATATTTATCACTTGAAACTGTTTCAATCATTAATTTCAACAGTTAACTCTGCAACTTACCCACAAAAATCTAACCTGAGCATGAAAATAAATGCAGTGTATATTCAAAATTCCATTTTCTTGCTTGTGTCAGTAGAAATTTGACTTCACATTGTTATCCACAGTCATGAATTTGCATTTTACTTATGGCTATTCTCTGGTATCAAAGTGTTTGCGAAGTGGCAGAATAATCCTTTCTCACGTTAAAGTGCTTCCTATCATCAGGCTTGACCTTCCTCCTAGATGCTTGACATTACAATAACGGGGTGTTTTCATTCATATCTATTTCTGCTGAGCACAAGGCTTTATTTTGCTTTTGGTTTCAAGAAAAAAAAAAGGGGGGGGGTGGTGTTGGGGAATTGAGAGATGGAGATTAGTCATTAACTGCTGATCCCCAAGAACCTACAGGAAAACTTTCATACAAGATGCAATTGGGAGTAGTGATAAAGTACAAAATATAACAGTGTCCTCTGAGATGTAATATGGGACATTTATTTAGAGTAACTTAGCAGAAAAGCCTGACAAATACATATTGCTTTGTGATTGCTTGTGCCTTTGTTCTTCATTTGTCCTTCTCTAATACTTCTTATCCTCTGCTGAGAAGTTTTTCTAATATTTTGGTACACACTAAGACCAGGAAGGTTCATAAACATCTAAGATTAATCTCAACCACACTTTTTGCTATCTTCTTTGGAAAAGCAAATGCAGATAAAGCCTTCAGCTGAAGTGACAGTAATCTGCCACAGGAAAACATGATCAACAATGAGGAATGGATCTGTAATCATCAACCAGCCAGTCAGAAAAGCACAGAAAATGGAGATAAACATAGAAAAGATAGCCTCTATGTTTAAGAGATGGTTTAATATCTTAAACAGACAACTGACTTTAAAAAAATGTGACAGTTGACCCAGTGAGAAATTCTAAGCAAGTACAGTAAAGTACTTTGTATTTTGACTTAATCCTTCAAGTTGTAATTTAGTTATTACTGCATATTAGTCTTCAAATACATTTGCAAGGATTTGAGTTCTAGTCCAAAGATGCTTCCATATTACGTTTCCATTAGCCTCGATAAAGAAAACTCATGTACATTTTCTTCTTTAGTCACCAATCTACAGAGTGCTGGCCCTGGAACAGAATACAGATTCTGCTACAAATTGTCAGGTAAGATTTCCAGATCAGGTATCATTGACTCACACTGACCACCCTTGACCAGGCAAAATTGATGCCTAGAGAGGCTGCCTAGAACAGAGGCTAGACAGAGTAGGAGAAATAAAGTAGGTATTTATTTAAAAGGCATTCAAAGGATACATCTTGGGCAGTACAAGAGCCTGGCTGAGGCTACACTCAAGATGGATGAGTTTTTCACACTTTTATAAGTTTTGGTCCATTTGCATATTGGGATTAGTTGTCCAATTACAGCTTTGGGTTATGACGTCCTGTTGTCCCAGTTTTGCTCCCGCAAATTTGCTCTTGTTCATACTTTTTGGGGCCTGAAGCTGCAATGGTGACCTTTGTTCTCGGGCTGGAAAAGGATTGTTTTGTCTAACTAAACTGTGAGGAGAACTTGCTAACATTTTATATGAAGTTCAGTTATACACTAATGCAGTACAGAATCTGAAAAATATGAGAGCTAAAACTTAAGGCATCAAAATAACTTGTGTTTAAGGTGTCAAGGGAATAGAAATGGGCAAAATATCAAACTACTGAAAATGGCACTCGTGTGCCTTACTGAAATGTAGTCATATCTATTGAATTCCTCATCCAATAAGTCTGGATCTTTGTAAAACATATAATTTTATCAGTCCCTTGAGTAGGGACATTGCCAAGCCTTTATAGAAATAGCAGGCTATGGCAAGAGACCTTTTAGTAAGGTCTATATTCCTGTGAATGCTTAGTGACATTCTCCTCCCACTATTTCTGCTATACATTGGAGGAACTCCATTGTGTTGCTGAACTTTCCTTCCTTTGGCTTTCTTTGGTGACAGAAGTCCTCCAAAATGTCTCATGAGACAAACCAAAAATAGTGAGAACACATTCAAGCTGCACTGGATGTTCCTTTGGCACTTTGGCAGGAAAAGGGCATTTTAAAAGGAAAATGATAAACAATCTTATTTTTCAGGGAAAGCTTTCTAATGTGATGGAACCGTAATTTTCATACTTTTTCATATGTAATTTTTGTCGGAGGCCAACCTGTTTACTAAAAGGAGATGAATGCTGGGGAACAGAGTTGTAGTTTCACTTCAAGTCGTAACATTTTGAAAGAGAAAGACTTTGAGTTTTCTTCAAAATGGACTTTGTAACATTTCTAAAATATAGAAGAGCAATGCAGAAATAGACTCTTTTCCAAGCTTCCTGGTAAACTTTCTCTTTCAGGGACAAAAAAGATTTAATGTCAGCTTTAATCATAAGTAAGGTTAGTAGGAAGTGCTCTTGAGCAACAAAGTTCTGTTATACTGCACCACAGCATTTGAAGTAAAATAATTCATTTTTCTCTTTAGCTGTTTAAAGCCACACTTTCCCTAGACATGCAACTGATAACATGATTTATTTCAGACAATGCTAGTGTGTACTGAGAATATTTTGATTCAGGTTCTCATACATTTAAGTGCCTGCAAGGCAGACAAAAGCATCTTCATTATTTCCAGCAGAAATACATCACAGAAGGTAATTTAGGCTTCTCATTTCTGTTTCAGGTTATGCTTAGGCCAGCTTTGAACAAGTTCTAACTATTAAACTGCAACATTTTCAGCACACTTGTAAACAATAATAAATATAATATTTCTGATTAAAGACCACACGATCTGAAGTGTATTACTGCAGATTTTTGGTTTTACATTGCTCCTTCAATACACCTTATTAATGGTTAAATGTTTAATAAAAACATCATATATTCATGAACAGTCGCAAAAGGATATTAAACAGATTTTTTTTCAGTGATGTATCACTCCCAAAATCTTAAGTATAATTCCATTCTAAAATGGAAAATAATTTAGCAATATTTACTATAATTTAGTATAATTTACATTTTCAAAACAGAGGAACTCATTTGAAATTAGTAGAATCATGTTGTCAGAGAAAAAACTACTCTTCATGGGAGAAACATACATTTTTTTAGGATACATGAATGCACTTAAAGGTCTTAGAATAAGAGAATAATTAAATTATTCTATAGTTACCTGAAACACGTTATTCAAAAAATCTCAATTTGCTGAAATATCCTACTGCTAACAGGGGTTTTAGGTCCTAGCAGGGCATGCCAGTTGACCTCTACTACATTTTTAGAGGTATTTCTTGTATAATACACATATAAATATAAAATTACTGATATTAGAGACCAAGTAAATAAAAATATATGCATTTCTAAACTAATAAAATTCTCAGCAAGATTCATGAATCGAATAAGAAAGTACCAACTGAAAACACAAACTATTCTCAATTCAAATTGAAGTGCAATCTGTTGTATTGAGAAACTAACCTCATTTCTCATCCCAGTTCTGCCCTTTTCTTATTACCTTCTTTCAGTAAAATAATTTAATTTCTGTGGCTCAAATTGTTATGATCATTATTTATTTTTCTTTGTCAGATGTGACTGCATGTGACTGCTTTGTAGATGTGACCTAGGAAAATTCAGCTGAGATGAAAATTTCAATGCACAAAATTTGAGCTATCTAAAATTGTTATTTTCTTTGAAGGTCTCAGACCAGGTCTCATGGATCACCTCCACTTTAAAAATACATCTTTTGTTTTTCAGACTGAAGTGTAATGTTGGGGTCTCTTAATGTCAAGACCAAGGGGAAGAAATGAGGGTTTGATAGCCTTCTCTTGAAACTCAACATTTTAATATTACTGCAAGTTTTTAAAAGAGAGTTCATGTGCTATTTTGAAATGCAGAATTGTAGCCTGATGGAAATCCTGATCCTGCAGAGGTACATTACATGCTTAGCTCTCCATGTTTTGGGACATTTAGTTGAATTCAATAACACTATTCACTGGGCCAAAGTTGAATCTACAGGTAAGTCTTTGTAAATTTGTGTCTCAAATTAAACAGTTTCTTTGTGAGCTTTTTAATGTCTTATCCCTTGTCCAGTTTTGTTCTATTCAATAGTTCTTAAATAGTCTGTTTCAGTCTTGACTGGGTAGATTAGACTGCTATGGGATATGGTTCAATAGGGTTGACAGATTTCTCAATTAGTCAAACTCAAACAAGAATATTTTGTCATTGAAACTGTTTTTACAAGACTGCAAATTTATTACTGATGTGTATCTCCAGTGCAAGTCCACCAGCCACTGAACAGGAAACGAAACACAAGTGAAATCAGTCACCAAGGATTCAGCGTTTCTGTATTCCTGTTGTTCTGTTTCTCATACTCTGTAGAGTGTTGAACTACAACATAGTCAAAGAATGTATCAGTGTAGTTGCTAGGCAGTGTTTTGGAGTAGTTTTATAGACAAAATCTGCCCCAGACAAATGCAGACAGGAGTTTCCTGCTGAGGTGAATCATATACAGACAGAGAAGTCAATTTTCTTGTATTCATGTCATGCTAAAATTCCTGCTACAAACTACAAATCTGTACCCACAAGTTAAATCTGCTGGTCACAAATCTTAAAAACATATTGTTTTTAATTAAACAAACACTTTGCATCAAATTCCACTCACAGAATTTACTTTATTAACCTGATCCAGGCTGGATGATGTGGACAAACCCAATGGTAACTGAAAAAATTTAAATGTCTCTGTCTCTTAAGTTGTAAGCATAGTTTTAAAATGTGCAATTTGTTAGTTAAATGCTAAAAATGGTCTTTTGACTTGTATCCATATAACCATGGATAACTAACTATTCCTCTTGAATTAAGAAGCCCAGAAGATTTACTGGGGCACAGATCTGTTCAACAAGTTTATTTGCCAAGCTCCTTCTCTCCGAAACTCTTTTTTCTGAATGAAAATACGATCATTTTTCCTGGAGAACCAGTCAGATAATTGCTGTCTCTGGGGGAGAGGCAAGGACAGACTTCTCCTGAGGGGAAGATGACTCCAGCTGTGGCAAGGCCCTCCTAAACAGAGTACAGACCCCGATACCTGGCCAGGGGGGCTGGAATAGACACCGGCAGCAAGTGCCACTGACAGCCCCACGCGCTTCGAAAGGAGCTGTGGCCAAGGTCTAGTCAAGAAAAAAGGGTTAGGCCAAAGTAAAAACTTACCAAAATAAAAGTTTACTAGGTCAGAGGCAAGGGTAAAACAGATATTTAATGGCTCTATCCAGGTGAGAAACTACTTAGAGCCTGCAGTTAGAGGGAAAAACAAGCACTAGCATTTCAGTAACACAGCTGAGGAAAGGAACAGGTCCCAAACCTGGGCTCAACTGGAGCCCTGGGGCAGTAAGTGTGGGTGGAAATGCCAAGTGAAGCCAGTCAGGGCCATAAAGGCCAAGCAGTGTCCTGATGGTGTCTTTCTTTCTTTCCTGGATTCAGCTGCATAATAATCACCCCAATGGGCTCAAACCAATTTAGCACATTAAAAGAATGTATCTCATTAAATTCATTCTCACTGTTCCAATGTAACCTAAAAAAAAGTGATTCTACCATAAAATATTGTGGATATAAATGGCTTGTGGTGATAAGCTTGCTCCAGCTAGGTTATATTCATTTTATATGTTTGCTTCTTGCAAATATTAGGAGGGTGAAAGTTTTTTCACTGGAAATTTTCCAGTAAGAATAATTCATTGTAGTACCCAAAAAGATGGAAAAAATATTTTAAAGACAAATGAAATAGAGCAAGAAAGCATTCTGCTTAAGCTATTAATTAGATATATATAAAAAGCTCCCAAATTTTACTGCTATTTTTGGAGAAAGGTCTGAGTTGGTCCATAACCAATTAGAGATGTAAGTAAGAATGTTTCTTAATTATCCTCCCAACATTTCACTGATGAATACTCTCACTCAATGTGATCCATGGGCATTCCTATGGCACATAACAAATGACAGAAAATACTTACTTAGTTATTTAGTTATGTAAGGACTTACATTATTGATGGAAGAACCAGGTCACTTCTTCCAATAAAATTAATAGAAAGCTTACATGACTGAAGGAAAATACTAGTCTTCCAAACCTGCTGGCAGAAAGCAGGTCTGCAATAATATTCCTCTTCCCAGTTGTTACTTGAGCTCAAAATCTGAAATAATATTGATGGTCTTTTTGTGCATACCTTAAGCAAGATATGTAAGAACACTCCCTATTATCTGGGAGTTATATAATTTTCAAAATGTTCCAGTGGTGCCAGTAGTTTGGCAACACTTCTAGCTATTATACCAAGAATAATATTTGTAACCAACACAAAGTAGTTATTGATACACCTTCTTACTGGGGAAAGAGCAGAACTATTCACAAAAACTAAGTTGTGGTTAGAGGTGATTATTAAGTTAACAGGGAAAAAGAATATATTAAAAACAGTTTAGGTTGAGCTTTTCTACTGAGATAGGGCCCTAAAATCTCACTGCGATGAAGTAGAAGTTTAGTCTATAACTAGCTAATGCTCAAATTGTTGCTTTTCTAAGTTGCAGTAAACCAAATATCTTACCTAGCTTCCAAAAATCTAAAAGCACTATGGCACTAACATGGAAATAGCCAAGAAGAGCTATAGGAATACAGCACATCAAAATTCAGCTTTATGCTACTGTAATCTCAAAACAGTTGTTTACAATGCCTGTATTGATTTTTCTATCTTTCCTAAATAGTGTTGTCAAACTTTGGGAGCCATCACCAAAATACTGCAGAAATGACCAGCCCAGATTTAATGTGTAAATTTTTCCATTGTATTATGCTCAAATCCTCCTATTTTTTGCTTGTCAAACTTTCTGGTAAAATTTCTTTACTTCTTTGCAGCTATTTGGAATTTCTCATAGACTTTTTGATTTGTCTGTTTAATATAAAAATAATTTTGCCCAGTAAGTTCAAATTTTCTAGGTAGAATGTCTGATGACTAACAAAAAACCAACAAACAAACAAAATCAAAACACCACACAAACACCCCCCCCCATTTTTAATTTCTCTGATTTTTTTCATTGTAATTTTACTTCAGAGGCATACATTTAGAATAACTCTTACAGCTAACCTAGCCTTTTTTTTTCTCTTTTCTGCCTAACCTGTTTACATGCTACCCCCACTAGCTGTCACTTCAGTTTAACAACCGTATATCTGAAAAAAGTGTATTGTAACTAAGCTGAGATTCTCTCCTTCCTCCAGCTGCTCTTCAGTTCCACAGCACATTTTTCACTTAAGTCTTCTGCCTCATAAGTTAGTTCTATATTGTTCAAAAAGAGAACAAAGAAATGCTGGAGATTCAGAAATAGAAAAAATTAGCAGCCAAGACAATATCTGGTACTTTTTTTGTGTTTCGTATTGCAGGATAGAGTCATCCTAATGTTTTTAATGTAGTCTTAATGAGAAAAAAAAAAAGCTTAATATAATTAAAATAAATAATTTGTTGGGGGAAGGAGCAGAGGACAAAGCAGAGAGTGTTTTGCTTAAAAATCAACTTGTGTGACTTTAGTAAGACACTTTATTAGTATGTGACAGCATAAAGAGGGGAAGACTGAAGCTTTATCAAGAGGAACAAGTAAAGTCTCCCCTGACATTGTGAATGGAGGGTGGAGGGGAAATCCGTGTTGAAGAAAGTGTCAAAATGCCACAAACTCCTCCCCAAAACTAAGAGAGCACCAACAAAAATATACCTGGTCCAATAAGACATTATTATGTTTCTGGTCTTCTTCATGATTTGGACATGAAAGAAAGCCCTCACACTGCAGGTCACAGAGTAAACCCATTGGTATTGTTACCCCTCCTTGTAATATCTGCAGCTCTTTCCACTGTCAGCAAAGCTTTGGCAGAAAGCAGAGCAGAACAAGTTCTGCTCCCCTCCTGGCAGCTCTAGTTGTAAGGAATGGGCACTCTGGGAATCAAGGTTGCTTGAAGATGTTCCCACTGTCAGGAAGATTGCTCTACAGAGATATGCTAAGTAAGCACTGGAAACACTCACCAAGATTAACCTCCAGACTCCACAGAGTTGCTTTATTCCTGTGTTGTCTGATAGAGGCCAAGAAGGGGACATAGAGGATTGCCTTCATTTTCATCTTCCATGGAAAACATGGACTTGATTCCCAGCTGAAAGCAAAGAGCCAGCACTCTCTGGATGCACCACTTTCTAAAAATGCTGTCGTATAAAGCAGGGGCCTTGTGAAAAAGGGTGCAGAACCACAGGGATAAGCTGAAGCGAGTCTTGTATGGAGCAAAAATCTCTGAGTCTGCATCTTGAAATGCCTAAAACAGTGATGGGGAATAACATAGAGAAGAGTGACTGCTGCTGACAGGGAAGACATCCTGGATTCCTGGTGCCTTTTCAATCCCAGCTAGCAAGGAAGTTCACAGCCCAGTGCCACAGTGGTGTGGAGAGTGGGGGACAAGTGAGGACAGACTTTACCATCACAGTGCAGCCATAATGGTCTTTCTCCAGATCTTTGAGCAGGAATGGAGACAAAGGAGGCATAGCAGAAATGTGTTGGAGGAACAACAGTATTGTTCCTCCAACTATACCCAACTATTCAGCTAATTCCTTTTAGCTGATCTGACAGAAGTTTATAACCACAGGAGGTTTTGGTTGTTATCTGAAATACTCTTTAGAAATAAGTAAATATTAGGGATTAGTTAAGCTGCCTCATAGAAAAGTGCAAAGTAAAAATATCAGTCCAAGTGGAGCATTATTAGTCTGAAGCCATGTTGAGTTTTGACCTGGGCCTTGAAAATCCTAGTTAGGGATTCTTGGGATTCAAATAAAGGCTTAGACTAGAGAATTGAAAAGAAGGCAGTAAGCTAATCAAATTTATGAGTTATTTAAAGCCTGGGAAATGAAACATTAAATATATTTCAGGAAAAGAATAATAATAAGAGCTTGACAAATTGAAAAAATTAGACTGGCGTCAATTATGTAGTTGAATAAAGATATATACAGACACTTAAATGGAGACAAATAATGAATTCGGAAGAAACAGTAGAAAATAGAGGATAACTATCTCAATGCCAATATTTTGGATGACAGATTATACTTCAAAACAGGCAATAAGAAAGCAAATGGAGATTTGAATAACATTATTAGGATTTTACACATGATTATGTGTAAAATCAGCAATTAGTACACTTCCCTTTATTATACACTGTTAAGGGGCCAGCCTCAACTGTTCTATCTCCGTTCAAAAAAGAGAACAAAGAAAGTAAAGAGTTCACAATCTTGAATGTCAGAGAGTGATTAAAAGTTAGGAAAGTGAAGCTGATGATAAAAGACCATGCTTAGACTCAAGAAAAGGTAACTCAGGGAAGAATAAATTCTCAGGAAATAACAATAAAGATGTTATAAAAAGACAGGCTTCAATTATTCTGACTTCTGAGAGAGGACAAGAAAATAGAATGTGCTTAATTTAAATCACAACATGAATATTCTGTTTAAACATTAGGGAAGGCAATTCTCAAATGCCAAAAAGTTAGCATAGTGCTAGATATTACTGTAAAAAGGTCATGTACCTACCCAGGGACTTAGAAAAGAATATAAATATCAAATGAATGCTATGTGAGCATTCTCACATGAGATTGTTGTTACATGTACCTTTCTATAAGATTCTAAACAAAAGAGGAAGGTATGTCTTGTTCTTAAAAGAATGAGCAATTCATCATTTAATGAGGTAACTTTAAGCAAAATCTAAGAATAGAAACACATACTCTCAATAACATGGTTCATTCAGAAACAATTTTAGAATTAGTCTGGGTGAATGTTATATAGAATTTGATTTGATCAACATTTCATGATTGTGGTACACTGTGTTCCAGTTATCTTGAAGAGTTGGTAAGACAAATCTTAAGAAGTTTATGAACTTGACGTAAAACTATCTAAGTAAGCAATTTCCTAACACGAGACAAGTTTGAATTCAAGTGTAATTTCCATAGTTTTCAATTGTTCTGGAAAAAAAAGAATTATGATAAACTGTGTTTATTTTAAGGGTGATCACATGGTCATTAGTAATTACACATATAATTTCTGAAGGATATATACTTTTTATTTTGACATAAACTATAACAGTCTTTACATCCAATGTACCCTTTTCAAGGAGTACTTTCCAGGCAAGTATACCACAGATCCCTGACCATAATTAACAAGTAAGCTTGTGTGATTTCTTGAGAATTTAAAAAAACACTATTAATTGCTTTTGACTGTTACAAGTAGGAATGCTCATATTTCCTGACATTTAGACAACTCTCTCTTCATAGCATCTCGCTTTCCTCCCTCCAAAACCTGCAACTTTGGGTGTTTTAAACCTTAGATTCTATTTAGATTTTGAAATCCATACCATTCCTGACTGCATTGTACAGGAAAAACATGCATGAAGCAGTAGGGGGATGAGAGGGCCTATGAAGTCAGGTGAACCAGACAGGGTGTAGGAAAGTTATGATCTGACATCACTTTGTAGGATATTTTTCTCTATAGTAAGGGACTGTTCTCTAAATTGAAATAATGGGGTAGTAATTTAAATCTACACACTACTCAGCTGTGCCTTTTAATTTTAACTAAAAGCCCCAAAAAATTCTCAGAATTCTAGACAATCTCATCCTGAAATGGAATTTAGAAGTCCTAAAAACAACCAGTTTTAATAATCAAAAATTTATGTGGAGGGAAAAAAATTACCCATGAAATCCCTCTCAGTAAAAATCACTTCAAGCAGAGATTCCTAATCAAATCACCCACAATTGTCTAGAAATTGTTTTTACTGGAAGACTGAAAAAGAGGAATCTCATTAATAATTCCAACTATAATTTATGATTCAGGACATGCACTGTGCAGCTCATGTAACACAACTGTGCACAAAACTATAACCTCTAAAAGCTTGAAGCCCAGTTCATGCCTGGATTCTGCAATGAGGAATGAAGAATTCTGTGTGGTAAAGTTTTACAATTTCAATACCCACCAAGTTGTCCATATATTTTACCAGGCTTAGAAATTTATCAGGCATGAAAGCAGAACAGAAAATAAGGACGTATGTCACACGTCAGCTATTTAATAATGTACTTTATCCTAGTAAGTGCATATTCTAAAGATAGTGACATCCCAGCAATACATGAATCCTTCTCTCAGCACTTTTTCCTAATCTTAATTCTTTTCTCAGTGGAAATGAAAACACTGCCATTTTTTTTTGTGCAGATTCATAAAGAATGAGGATTAGCAAAGTGTCAGTTAAGAAGGTTATACTGTACTCTGTGAGATGATGTGAAATCAGAAAGGATCGTCTGCTATGCTTTGCATTGCTGCAAAATGAGTTAGGCCACAATCATCCAGATGTCTTTTAAAAGACCAGTTATAATCCCACACATTATTTTCTTTTGTCTCAAAATTATGACTTCCACATAATAATATGTGTCTTCACTGTTTGGATTTTTTTCCCCTCAACTGTGAAAATGCTTAATTGAAATTCTGGTTTAAGCATTCATAGCAATATTAATAATCATTAAAAATATAGGTAAATGTTCAAAAGCAATAGACTGACATGCTAGATATTAAAGTTCAGTTTATCTATTGTTATTTAAACAACTTTAGGGAAGGCAAGTACCTCTTTATTACCAAAGAGCATATTGACCCCATATATTCTACAGCTGAGATCAAGGGGATTTTTGCAGTTAGTCAGAAATTGTTACTCTTAGAATAAATTCTCAAACTCTTAGAATTTATTCTGAGAATTTACATAGTCAAGGGTGACCCCTCTGAATCCTCTTCTTCCTTCTCCTCATCGGAGGAAGATATCCACTGGCTGGAATCTAAAAAGGAGGCCTGGGAAAAGATAAAGAGAAAAGCAATGAAGTCGGGGGACTGGGAACTGGCAAGTAAATCGGAAGTAATGACAGTCCACTACAACAGGAGGGGAAATTCATACTGGGTAACTCTGGCATTCAGTGAAATCAAAGAATTAAGTAAAGCAGCCAGAGAATATGGGAGGAGCTCACCGTACTTTTCTAACTGGATTGCGAAAACTTTCTCAGCCCACACTTTTCCATCCCATGATTTAAGGTATTTAATGACCTCTCTATTAACACCCACTCACTGAATATTCACTATGGGAATTGGGGTGGATGTGCCTGTTAACTAAATTATTGGAAGATTATGCCAATGATCCAGTGGGGGCACAAATTACCACAGGCCAATTAGCAGGTGAAGGGGCGCATACAGACCCTGACCAGCAAGCCGCAGACCTTCTTAGGCCCGTCCTTAAGGACATGGGAGATGCAGCTAAGAAAGCGTTAATGCAAATCCCATAAGCAAACAAACCTCATCAAGATTATGCTGACATCCAGCAAGGGCCCACTGAGCCCTATATGACCTTTCTAGACAGACTTAGAGCTGCTATAGAAAAACAGGTAATGGATGATCCAGTGAAGGAAAGGCAATTTAAACAATTGGCTTTTGTAAATGCTAATCCAGAGTGTAAGAAAGTTTTGCAGGCGTTAGCTTCCCAACCAGAAGCTACCATTCCTCAAATGGTCGAGGCCTGTAACAAATTATCTACTCCAGAACATATACCAAAAATTCAAGCCCAAGTGCTGGCCAATGCATTAAATAATTTTCAACAAAAGCCTCAAAACCAACAAAATCAGAAAACCGGATCAAATGGACAATGTTTTAACTGGGGACAAAAGGGCCATTGGGCAAAAA
Source organism: Leptocoma aspasia (assembly GCA_013399835.1). Classification (NCBI taxonomy): domain Eukaryota; kingdom Metazoa; phylum Chordata; class Aves; order Passeriformes; family Nectariniidae; genus Leptocoma; species Leptocoma aspasia. The sequence goes on from VXAX01001848.1 coordinate 315,892, forward strand.
ACTGTAGAAAACCAAAAAGGAGCAATAGTCAAGGGCACTGTAACTCTAACAAGGGCAATCAAAACACTCAGCAATCTTATCAAACCCAAAGACAGTGTTGTTGCCAGCCAAGAAACTGCTGACGGAGCATGGGACAGTGGCATGGAACAACACAAGATACCCTGTCACCCGCCCTGGTAAGCAGCACTGGAGACCATCAAATGCAGAACTGCAGCACCTCGTCAGTAAACTCCCGTTTCCACTGCCAACAGGTACCAAACTGGAGCTGTCAACTGCCCAGCCAGTATTAATCACTGATATCACACATCACACAATTTCTACAGATTGCCTTGGCCTGGAACAGCGGCCGCGAGACTTTTTAATTGTAGGGCTGGACAGGCAGGCTGCAGAAGGATTTTATGTGTTACTCACTGTCTTATCAGCTACTTCCAGTCAAGAAATTACTGTTTTAACCATGTCCTAACCCCCCTTGTTTTATACCTAAAGGTTTCGTTTTTGCCCAAGCTTTTCTCCTTCCTAACGTTGATGAGGACACTAACAATGAGACCTCCAGAGAGCCGTGCATCATGTGGACCTGATGCATCATGCATGGAAAACCTTGTTTGACCTTCACCCTGTCCTATCTGGGTAAGAACATTACCCTCTTGGGGTCTCATCGACACAGGGGCAGATGTAACTCTGGTATCAGAAATTTATTGGCCTCCAGAATGGACCCTTGTCCCTTCCTTGGACTCATTAATTGGAATTGGAGGGCACAGTGTCACTATGCGCAGCCTCCATCCCATCACTTTTAAGGCACCAGAAGAGCGAGTGGCCACTGTAAAACCATTCATAGTCAAGAAAGAAAAAGTAATTCTGTGGGGAAGAGACATCTTATCTCAATGGGGTCTCAGGCTGGAAACAAATTTTTGACAAGGGCCACTGATGAGTGCAGCACCCTAAAACTTAACTGGTTATCAGAGAAACCCATCTGGATTGATCAGTGGCCCCTCCCAGAAAACAAATTAGCTGCGCTAGACTCTGATTCAAGAACAATTAGACAAAGGGCACATTACCCCCCAAAACAGCCCTTGGAACACTCCAGTATTTGTTATTAGAAAACCTCATAGTGAAAAATGGAGTCTATTACAAGATCTAAGAAAAAGAAATGAAGTAATTGAAGAAACAGGACCGTTACAGGCAGGGCTACCATCACCCAACTTGATCCCGATGGACAGGTCACTAATGATTACAGAACTCAAAGATTGTTTTGTCAGTATCCCACTACACCCAGAGGGTGCACCGAGGTTTGCTTTTTCAGTACCTTCGATTAACAGACAGTCATCCTTGAAAAGGTTCCATTGGACTGTGCTCCCACAAGGTATGAGGAATGCCCCGACAATATGCCAATGGTATGTGGCAAAAATCTTATCCCCCATATGCAAAAGGTTCCCTCAATCCATTATATTTCATTACATGGATGATATTTTAATAGCCACCAAAAATGATACATCCTTACAAATCGTTACTGCTGAAGAGATTGCTGAGATACGTAAAGCTGGACTATCTGTAGCTGAGGAAAAAATACAGCTATCCTCTCCTTGGAAATATCTAGGATATCAACTCAATGAGGGCACTGTCTTCCCGCAGACAATCCAAATACAGGAAGACCCAACAATGTTACATGAACTTCAACAACTTATCGGGTCTATCAGTTGGATTCAGACTCTCCTCAGAATCACCAACCAGGATTTAGTCCCATTATTTGATTTGCTGAGAGGAGATACAGACCTGAACTCTCCAAGAAAATTAACTCATGAAGCAAGAGCAGCCTTAAACAAGGTGTCTGCAGCTATACAAACCTGCCAAGTGCACAGATGTAACCCAGACTTAGCCTATTTGTTTGCTCTAGTAGGGGAAAGTCCACACCTTTATGCCTTAATCTTTCAATGGGACCAAAAGTTATCAGACCCTTTGTTAATTTTAGAATGGATGTTTCTATCTTATCAAATGACCAAAATTATTACTACAGGCCCTGAAATTATATCACAACTAATCATGAAAGCCAGATCTCAGATTCTATCCCTTTCAGGAAGAGACTTTTCTGTTATATTTTTATACATTACCTCTATTTATTTAGAATGGTTAATCCAACAATCTGATATGCGTTAATAAATTTTTCAGGGCAGATTTCTGGTCACTATCCAAAACACAAGTTATTGCATTCCTCATTAAAAATAATTCAGAAATCCTTAAGAAGCCATACTCCCCTCAATGTTCTCACTATTTTTACAGTTGGGTCTGGAAAGTCTGGCAAATCAGTAATTATGTGGAAACATCCTAAGCAGTAACTGAGAGTTGGATATTGAAATTATCGAAGGATCACGACAAATTGTAGAACTTGCTGCAGCTGTTTGTGCCTTTTCTAAGTTTTCATTTCCTTTCAATTTAGTTACAGATTCATTTTATATTGCAGGTGTCGTGGAATGAGCAGAAGGTTCTCTCCTTAAATTTGTTGCTAATGAAAAGTTGTATAATTTGCTTAAAAAATTAATCTTTCTTCTTTCTCTAAGAACGCAGCCTTACTTTGTGACACGTATTTGCTCACACACCACCTTACCAGGATTCATGGCCGAAAGGAATGCCCACGCAGACCACCTAGCAATGCCAATCCAAACCACCTTACCAAACTTCTTTGACCAAGCCTGTTTAAGCCATTCCTTTTTCCATCAAAATGCTCCTTTGTTAAGGAGATCATTCAATTTAAATAAAGATCAAGATCACATGATTGTTAGCTCCTGTCCTGACTGCCAAGTGCAGTCCGTCCTGTCAGTAGGAAGTGGAGTCAATCCATGACGAATAAATAGTTTACAGATTTAGCAATCAGACATAACCCACCATGAGTTGGAAACCACAACTCATAACCCACAATTTTGGAAAATTAAAATATATACGTGTCTCAATTGATACATTTTCAGGAGCAATATTTGCCACCACACACAATGGTGAAAAATCGATAGACACCATTAAACACTTTTTGCAAGGCTTTTCATCCCTAGGTATCCCTCAGGAGGTAAAAATGGATAATGGATGTGGGTATGTATCTCAAAAAGTACAGCAATTGTTTAATCTGTGGGGTGTAAAACACTTCACAGGCATTCCCAATTCCCCCTTCGTCTACTGGTCAGTTTATAATTGAAAGAGCCCATAGATCCCTAAAAGACCTATTAGAAGAACAAAAAAGGGGGACAGAAACCCTGTCAACAGTAGAAAGATTATCTAAAGCTGTGTATGTTTTTAATTTTCTTAACTCTTTTATGGAACCTCTTCCTCCAATTTATAGACATTTCACCAACACGACACAATCCAAATTGAAAGAAAGACCTCCTGTGCTAATTAAGGACCCAGAGACCTCACTAGTCTCTGGGCCCTTCCCATTAATTACATTGGGGAAGGAGTACACACATATCTCCACAGGTGCTGGACCCTGGTGGATACCGGCAAAGAACATCAAACCTTATCTCTAGCCCTTGCCATGGGACACCCCAGCAACAGAAGCCCAGTGAGAGAAGAAGAAAGAAAAGGAAAACAAAGACATTCCCACAAAGAAACCACCCTGAGACAAGTATGAAGCTGACCTAGATATCCCTCCTCACTTGCTACTGTGTCTTTGACTTCATCCCACTGTGTACCACATGGGTAGTCCCACAGCTGAAACAAAATGTATGGGTAACTTTGGCTAATATCACCAAGCAGGAAACAATGTGTCTGTCAGTGGCCAGCCCTAGCAACCCCTTTTCCACCTGCTTAATGGGGTTGCCCACAGATGCCTGGCCTATACTTGTGTATACCATCCACACTCTGCAAATCTGGGGGCAAAATACCAAAGTTACAAATCTCAGCCCTGTAGATGACTGGAACCACTGGATCGAGGAACTACCACATGCACCAATTGAGCCCCACAAATTTGAACTATTGGGGTCAGTAAAAATGGATTATTATATTAAGTTTTGGAGTTTAAAATCATGGAAAGATATTTAATCAAATAACAAATTATATTGAAACCAAACTTTATGGTATAATTACACCGCTACACCTGTCTGGTCCAGGTGGTACCCAATCCAATTACCACCAGGTATATTCTTTATTTGCAGAGATAGGGCTTAGCCAGCAATACCATCTAAGATAAAGGGTGGTCCATGTAGCTTGGGGCGCCTTACTATGTTAGCTATATCACCATGGCACACAAATTGGCCCGATCCAAAAGAACAGTTCATCAACTCAAAAAAGATTGCAATGATAACCTATTGACCTCGAACAACAGAAATAGTCATGTCCTCATTACTGCCATGGGTCGCTGCAGCGAAACTAGATGGAATTGTGTGCTGGCTTAGTCGGCAAACCACTGCTACATTGTCTGCCCTCAGTGAGTTACTCACAGATGTGAACCCTGTTAGGCATGCCACACTGCAAAATAGGGCCGCTATAGATTTCTTACTTTTGGCCCATGGTCACGGCTGCGAGGAATTCGAGGGCCTATGCTGTATGAACCTTTCTGATCACAGCGAACCCATCTACCGCAGCATAGGCCTTCTGAAGGAGGGAGTTAAAAAACTGCAAGTAGAGCAAGGAAGTGACTGGGTCAGCAGCCTCCTTAGAGGTTGAAATCTCTCATCCTATGGACTCTCCATCATTAAGACTGGATTGATTGTTTTGATTGTTATATTAGCAATGTTAGTTGTAATACCATGTTTGATTAAGATAACGTTTAAAACTTTTGAAAAAACTGTATACTTATCCCTATTAGATAAAAAGAAAGGGGGAAATGTTGTAGTTGATGTAGCTCAAGATGGGGTGGATGAGCTAGGAACAAGGCTGTGGGAAAACTCTTCAGACTCATGGTGAGTCAGGAGGATCAGTCCCAGAATCCTCCAGTTATAGTATGCAGATTTGTACTAGAAAGTTCTTTTTGTCCCCCAGTTGATTTGTTCCTGGTTACCTCATTAACCCCGGTTGGACAATATACCTCTGCAGTGTTTTCCATACTCTTTCCTGTTGGACCTTACCCTCAGATCCTGCCTTAACTCTGCCTTAAAACCAAACCTATATGTACCCATGTCCTACCCTGGACCCCAAGCTTCAGCTAGTCTTCTCTGGTGTACACCCTTACAGCTTGTTTGCCTTCCCGTTTGTTGTTTTCTAGTTAATAAAGTATTTAGTTCCCAAGCCACTAGACTGGACATGTGTCTCTCTCATTCAAAGTCGCCATATGAAATTCCCGACATTGGTGCAGCCAGTCCAAAGCTATTTGGGTCAGGACCGGACTGCATCAGACTATAATGTTTTAATTCTGTCAAATGAGCAAATATGAAGAAGACTTCTGATGGTGCTAGAATTCCATAACCTCCAAAGACAAAATAAAACAGCAGCAGACAGACACATTAATGAGGGGAATTTTTTTTAAGTAAAAATCAATAAATTATGAAAAATTGATTAACATCATACACCAAACGTACAAAGTCAATCTCTTTCATCTTCTGATCCACATTCTTTCCTCAGTGAGGAGCTGACCTTTTAAAAATGCTGTCTTTATTTCAGGGTTTCAGAGACCACACAAACTGGCAATTGCAGCAACAGCTGTAGCCGTAGTGTAGAAATCACTACGGTGTCTGCTTGAGACACAGCTGTTACCAGCACTGTTGAAGCTAAGAAACCTGAAAAATAGAAAGAAAAAGGCCATTGCTGGCAGGTAGGCACAGTGTCCTGGTGGCTGCTGAGTCAGGTGCTGGGCTGCTGTTCCCAGGCCACCTCCTCACTCATCCCTGTGCTCTAGGTGAAAGCACCATCTTGGGATGACCAGAGCCTGAAATGCAGTCGCTGCCTTTTCTGCTCCTATCAAAACACCCTGGGTAGGCATAAATCCTGTCAATATTAACCTTTGGGTTGGCTTTTTCCTAAACTGAGACTGTCTGTGTAGAGCAGAGGGACTAAAGCACATGAAAGCCTGCCAGCAGACCAGGGATGAGGGCTGGGGGAAGGTTGGAAGCCTGAGGGAAAAAATCACAGAATCGCAGAATCACAGAATGTCTAGGTTGGAAGAGACCTTCAAGATCATCGAGTCCAACATGTGCCCTAACACCTCAACTAGATCATGGCACTGAGTGCCACATCCAATCTCTTTTTAAACACATCCAGGGATGATGACTCCACCACCTCCCCAGGCAGACTATTCTAGAACTTAATCAATCACTCTTTGTGTGAAAAACTTTTTCCTAATGTCCAGCCTGTATTTCCCTTGATGCAGTTTGAGACTGTGTCCTCTGGTTCTGTCAGTTGCTGCTTGGAGAAAGAGACCAACCCCACCTGACTACAGCCACCTTTCAGGGAGTTGTAGAGAGTCATAAAGTCACCCCTGAGTGTCCTTTTCTCCAGGCTAAATAACTCCAGATCCCTGAGTCATTCCTCACAGGGCTTGTGTTCCAAGCCCCTCACCAGCCTCGTTGTCCTCCTCTGGACACGCTCAAGTGTCTCAGTGTCCTTCCCAAACTGAGGGCCCAGAACTGGACACAGCACTTGAGTTGTGGCCTCACCAGTGCCCAGTAAAAAGGAAGAATGACCTCCCTGCTCCTGCTGGCCACACTTCCTGATACAGGCCAGGATGCTGTTGGCCTTCTTGGCCACCAGGGCACACTGCTGGCTCATGTTCAGCCGGCTGTCACCCAGCACCCCCAGGTCCCTTTCTGCCTGGGCACTGTCCAGCCACACTGGCCCTTTGCCTGATTCAGCTGCAACTGCACATTTGGACACATCATCTCTTAAGTCTGTGAATATTGCAGACCCATAATCTTGCTTTTATAAAAGCCCACATGGATGAGGTGACTGAAAAACTGTGAGCTTGAAAACAATATTTAAATCAAAACAAGTACCCAAAACCTTAAATTACCATTAAGTGTATAGGCATACACTAGTCGTTTTCTGATAATTTCTCCATTCTTTCTCTTTCTGCCATTTTTTATCTTCCTAGCTTTTTTTGTTTGTTTGTTTGTTTTTTAAGGTCTAAGGGCAGAAAAGTGAAAAAACCTTCACCCTTCCTGAGATGGGGAACCAGTTAAAAACATTTTTCTATCTCAGCTGCACATTCTTAAAAAGCAGACAAAAGAAATTTCCCTTGCAGTGTAACCCATCAAACCTAGGATTAGGCAGAGACAGGAGATGCAGATTTGAACTACTTAAGGCTAATAAGGATATAAAACTGGAGTTGCCTTTCCTTTGACAGAACTCTAAAAATGCAATCATATATTACTCAAGAGAAAATTGAGAAAGGCAACCAAATCCACAGCATCACCTGTGCAACCACAGCTGTTGCAATCTGCCAATTCAAGTGTCATGCACAGTCAGACCTGTGCCAGAGGTAGAATTCCAGATCTGTTTCTTACAGAATGTTGGAGAAAATCCTGCTTCTGGTGTATCATTCTCATGACCACTATTCATAATTGTCTGATCTTAGGGCATATATGCCCTAAGGAGTTGTATGTTGCCATCTTTTGAATTCTGCTGCAGAAGGTCTGTATGGCTGTCTTAAAACAGCCCCTACACAAATTATCTGACAACAGTGCAAATAACGAAGTGTGTAAAATCTACAAAACTTAGTATTTTAAAATGAAAATGGAAGCACAGTCTTGGTTAAAGAGTTCTTTTCTCACATAAAATTCCACAGGGAATTTTCAAATTCCATATAAAGATCATAATTCTGCAACCAGCTTCATAACCTTCTGCTTCTACCTTACAAATATTCCTTATTGCCTTTAAACTTGAAATACAAATCCACAAATGACCCTACATAAGGCTGGTGCTGAGTAATAAATTACTTTTTGTTTTGTTTTCCAAGACCATCCTCCTCTTTTTCTTCTTTCATATAGTACATAAATTCTTAATTCAAACTCCCTTTAAATGTGTAGGCAGATTAAGAATAAATACATTATTATTTTCTTCAGGTTGTTATGAATGAATCCAAATGTGCTATCAGCCAAATCTGATGAGAAACACAGATGTTCTAAACTTTCAATTAATATTTCAGGTGACTGCCGAACTGCAAACAGATTCATTTGATTAACCATAACCCCAGTGGAATAAAATCTTCCCTGATAAATATATTATTCAAAGTCAAACTCTAACTTTCTAATTTCATCTCAGGACAGTATAAAATGCCTCTGACAATGAGCTGAAAATTAATAAAATATCTGTTGCAGATTCATTTCTGTTTTCTGAATTTGGAGGTTGCTAGGTGATGAAAAATAAATTGATTGAATCGAAAGAAAATGCTTATGGGAAACTACAAAACAGATTGCTGGGTACAATAGTCTGAACATGAATTAGCATATTGTTATGAAAAAGAAGGCTTTTTATAGGATTATGGGGCTGAAGATTTGATAAGAAATTACTATCAGAAGACATAATCATGACAATAATTCTCGAGGCACTTAGTGGTTAGTAATGAAAAGCAATAAATAACTGAGAGTAAGAGAAAGGAAAATGCTGGAGAAGATGCAAGAAATCAAACAGCCTGGCTGCTTCTTAGATCTAGAAAAACTATAACTGAAACCTGCTTTGACATAAAGTAAAATGCTGTTGACAATATGTATTCATGCAGGCATAATCAAAGGCAAGAGAATATGCCTACAATTCCATTGTTTAAAAAGCTTCATCAGCTTCCCTACCTAATTACAGGATCCTTGGAACACTTGAGAATAAGCATACAGTCTCAATGGCAGAGATCAAAATAAAATACCACCGTTAATTGAAGCAGACAACTCTGTATAATTTGTTTAATTTTATGTATATAAAAATCTAAATAATTAAATGCAGTAATGAAGCTGTACTTCTAACTGCACAAGTTAGTGACATATTTGATGAAACTTTTCTACAGCAGTACTGGCTTGGGTGTGTTGGTTTTGTCTTCAAGGTTTCATTTCCTCAAAATGAAGAGTAGTCATACAAAGGGATTAAGGAAAAGCAAGCTACATGGGAGACCACTGCAGAAAACAGAACAACATAGAAGTAGCAATAAGTGCAAATGTAATGCAAAACCATTTACAGCAATTTACCTTTAACCTCGGGCACCATTATGGGGAACTCTATGGAGACCTGAGGAAAGAAAATACAGAACTGAAAGCAATGGGCAAATGTGAATTTTACTTTAGCAAAATCTGACAGTAAATACAATGTATATATGGAAAGCTTGTAAGTAGATGTCAGCTATTAAATAACAAGCATCGTTGAAACAGGCAATATTGAAATCCAGACACTGTGATGTGCAAGATGAGGAAGCAGTATTCTTGGACAGGATGTCCAAAACTCTGCCAAAGGCTGAGAACTAACAAAGACAAAAACACGTTACTGGGATTCCCCATTTACTGGAGTGCTATAATAGTGACAAAGACCATGGACATGTGTCACCTCTAAAGTTTCTACCAAGGAGACAGTCAGCACAGCCCAAGGCTTCTCAGTGTAGTCCCTTGAAGGACTGGTTCATCTGTGCTTTTGCCTTGCTGAGGTCTACTTGGAGTCTTGACTTTCTATGGGGATTCTTTGTGCCACGGTCTAACTTCATAACATCACTGGGACCCTCCCAGTAATGTGCTTTTGTCTTTGTTAGTTCTCAGCCTTTGGCAGAGTTTTGGACATCCTGTCCAAAGTTGTAAGATCAGACTGAAACAGCTCCTGCATTTCAGACGTACTTTTCTTTTCGCATAGCTTCTTTTAGATTATTTGTGTGCACTTTCAAAGTAGCTTGTGCCAATAGGCTTAGAAGACTTGCCATGTAGTCATGGACTAAGTATTTCTTAACCCTGGGGAAATTTCGCACCACCACTTAAAAGCAATTCCATTACACTGGCATTAGCAACAATGAGAATTCAGCAGTTGGGCTGTTTTTGAGAGTCTGGATCATAGTGCAAAGCAAACAGGAAGCTGTGTGAATGCAGTTTGCTTGTTAACAAACCCAGATAAGCAGTCCCAGGGCTGAGACATTATTTTCTGTCTCTCTGCAGGAGTTAGTAGCCTGGGGCAAGCCCAGTGCTAAACTGCCTCTACCCAGTCTTCAGAGAGCTTGTAAGGAAGAGTCTGCAGTGCTCAGAAAAACACCAGGTGAATTCTCTGTTGAATAAATTCTATGTTATTAGAGATGCCTAGCTTAGCTCAGAGTTCCCAGTGTTGTACTTGCTCTGCACATCTGGCAATGAAGAGGATTTTCTTGGGAACTTTTTATAGTCTTAGAACATGACTTAGGACCCACGGCTGAATCAGCTTTGCAACAATGATGAAAACCTTTTTCAGATAGGTCCTGGTTACAGAGAAAAGATGGTCAAGTTTTTATCACTTTTCTGTTCCATGCCACCCACATCATCACTGGGGGCATGGTTTCACAAGAAACATCCGAGTTTCGGAAACTGGAAATTCCCCAACTTGCCTGTCTCTCTCTGGAGAAAAGAGGTTGGGATCAGCACTCTGCCATCACCAGTCCCTTCCCCATTTTCTGTTCCTTCAGTGAATTCCTTCAATATTGCCTTTGATTGGAGACCATGTGGGCAGTGCTAATTTTAGGAAGCCTCTTTGTTTTTTCTTGGAGGTAAATATCCTTTTGTGGGTAAAACACTCTATTGTATATCCGTTGTTATTAGTATTACTGTGGTTAGTTATTGGATTTTAATAAAGTGTTATTCCAATTTATAATCTCTCCTTATTGTTCCTCAATTATTGGAAGGAGTGGAGGAAAAGGGAGTGGATTATTTATTTCTCTGTAGTTGTTAAAACCAGCCCTGGAGAGAAATAAGGATTGCCTAGTCCTCACAGTCTAGAGAGAAGAGTTTGCTAGTTCAGTGGAGATAATAATTTCTAATAAAGCAGGACCACAAAGAAAAACAGATCTAAACCAATTTGTCTAGAGGCAGTCTTGCCACTTTAAAATTTTTTCAAAATCAGTAATGGATTGTATTTGTTTATAATGGCACTCATGGCCAGCTGATTCACACCATCAAAATCTTTCCTGATAAGTGAAACCCAAATCTGAATGAAAAAACTCATGATATCATCTCTGAGCCAGTGTTTCCTGAGGTAATCCTCCCACTATCCCCAATTAAAAGTCTCTCACAGACATAGTCTCAGATAAAAAAGGATAAAATTAAAGATTCTCACCAGAACAGCGAGGCCTTTGGCATTAGCTTACAGTGTCTCCATTAGGTAGAAACAATATCAGATTATAAACATGTCATGTAAAACAGAAGACCAAGGTTTGGACGATCTGAGTTACTACAAATGTTGTTTTAATATTTACTTCAGAGAGTAATTAGTTCAACATTGTTTTGATCTTCTGAAGATCTTGGCTTTTTAATGTAATTTCAGCTTGAAGTAAAGAGTTAAATTCATGTTTAGAAATGCACGGAATCACAGAGTGTTTGAGCCTGGAATACACATTTGAAGATTGTCTAGACCAAACTTCCAGACCAGAGCAGGGTCAGCTATAAAGAGGTGCTCAGAACTGTATTCATTTGTGCTAAAATATCTCCACAGATGAAGATTCTACAACCATCCTGGGTAATCTTTTCTAGCTGAACTTTAACACTGTTTTTTTTTCCTTAGTCTTGAATAGAATTCCAACTGTGTTTTTATTTGTGCCTGGTGCCTTTTGTGCTTTCACTGGACACTGCTGGGAAGAGTCTGGCTCCATCCTTCACTCACCCATCAGCGCATTTATACCCATCATCAAGACTTCCCCCATGAGCCTTCTCTTTTTCAGTCTGAATTGTCCCAACTCTCATCCTCTCCTCTTATGACAAAAGGTCCAATGCTTAATTGTCTTTGTCCAGTTTCATCATGTCTCTTTTGCTGAGCCCCAGAACTGGGCTCAGCACTCCAGATATGTATCAGTAGAGCTGAGTAGAAGAGAAGGATCATCCCACTCAACCTGCTGGAAATTCTCTGCCAGCTCAAAGTCTCATTACTTGCTTCTGCTCAACTCATTGTCCACTAGGACTCCAAAGTCTTTCTCTTTCTTGGCAGTTCAGCCAATTTTAAGCCAACTTTCACTTGCCTAGTCGGTATTTCATGATCAAAACCCTTGCTGCAGTCGAGATAAACAATATTCAATGCTGTCCCCCTCATTCACTGAGCCAGTCTTCTCATTGTGGAAGTCTATGAGGCTGGTCAAGCATGACTGATCTAAAATAATTGTATACCATGAAAAAATACCAGAATGGCAAATATAATTTACATTACTATCATGCACTGCCATCAGTCTTATTGCCTTATGTTTTTGACTCATCATCATCCTGCTCTATCCAGTACTACTCAGTAAAAAAGCTTCAAATTCTGGGAAAAAAACAAAACAAAACTAAAATGTGAATAGTAAAGTCGAAACTCAGCTGGAATTAAACTCTATGCTCATTTAACATAAAGATTATAATCTCTTTCAAGAAAGTTGCTTTCCTAGCACTTTTCTCTCCTAGATTTTGTTTGAGCCATGATCAAAAAAGTGAATAACTCATATCAGATACTATGTAAGTAAGGAGAGTATATGGTCACATGGGATTAGAAATTGTAGCCACAGATCCATTTCTTATTAATAATTCCTTAGAATTGGGTAAAATTAAATTCTAGACATCACTATGAATCTGTGATATTACTGTTTCTTAACAGATTATACCTGTAATACTTTGTGTAATTTTGCTTTTAATTCAGTGGACATTCTGTTCCATAAAATTCACTGTTTTGAATGAGAAATTTGTGTGACATTTTTAGAAGGGCCTTGGCTGGCCTTTGGCATTCAGGAAAGCTAGCAGCACTTTAATAGCACCATGTCCTTTCTTGTGGTACTCTTCTAAAGGATGATAGCAATGTTTACTTCCCCCCAGTTTATAGTTCTGTCAAATAATTTCATGTCTTGTGAATGGGATAATAAAATCAATTGATAGCACTAAAACCTTTTATTTTCTCTCACACAGATGCTTATTTAGTGACAGTTTAAAAAAGAAAAAAAAAGTCTTCAACCACCTATGATACATAGAGCTGAGACCCCAGAGGCACTCTGAAAACGCCTTGGTCAAGGATCTGTAGCAGAAAATCGACTAAGTCAGAGAGCTAATCCAGCCTAACAAATGTGCTTTCAGCTGTACAGGTTTGTACTTCTTTTTATTTGTAAAATTATACTTCAAATATTAGAGCCTTGAGTATGGCAAGTATTTTTGAGATGAGTGAGGTCTCTGCTTAATGCAGTGAGTAAACTCATTTTAATAAAGCCACATCCCATCCAAAATATTATACAATGGTTTTTAACTTACAAAGACATGTTATTGTAGTAGCATATTAATGTATCATGATATGCTATTTGGTTAATAAATTCAATCAAATGAAAAAAAAAAAATTTTAGCTTTGAACATATAAAGATAACACCGTATCATGTTGCATCGCATTGCAACAGAGTTCATCATGTCCAGAGAGAGTGCAGCTGCCCGTGTTGGGCATGGGAACAGAACGAGGTGGGTCTGCCTTTCATAAAGCTCGAGAATCCCTTTTATTACCCCTGGGGACAAGGGGTGGGATGAAGACGAAAGACCGGGCAAAGGCAGGGTTGTGGGGTTTTTATCGGGTATCGCAGGGGTGGAGTTTAGGCTGGGGTCGAGGGAGGAGTTATTAGCAACACAGGAAGGGTAAAATCAAATTCCTGCTTCTTTGGAATGGGAGCACTCCACAATATCACAATAATGACACACCTGAAGATGGAATGCCATCCAAAGGGACAAATTCGAGAAGTGGGACAACGGGAATCTCATGAGGTTTAATAAGACCACATGCAAGGTGCTGCATCTGAGTCAGGGCCTTTTTAAAAGAGCATGTAGTGACAGGAAAAAGGGGAATTGGTTCAGTCTGAAAGACTAGGGTTAAATTGGATATTAGGAAAAAAATTCTTTATTGTGAGGTTGGTGAGACTCTGGCACAGCTTGCACAGAGACTTTGTGGATGCCCCATTCCTGGAAGTGTTCAAGGCCAGGTTGGGTGGAGCTCTGAGCAACCTGGTCTGGAATGCAGCTCTGCTCATGACAGCAGGGTTGAATGACCTTTAAGATGACCTTTAAGGTCCCTTCCAACCCACACATGCTATGATTCCATGATAAGCACCAAAATCAGCACTACACAAACATTATAGGATTCAAAAGTACATAAGCCAGTTCTGCAGCTAGAGGATTTTATTGCTAAATATCTTTTTGATTAGTAGTATTGACTTTGTCGATATTGAAACTTAGAAAGCTCAGGTATTTTGTATACGGAGAATAAAATTCAAGCATTTTAGTAATAATAAAAGTTTCAGAGGTTTAATGTTTTTAATATGTAAAGGCTGAAACTGAACAATATGAGATTCAAAAAATTGCAGCAACATTTAAAATTCTACTTTGGAGGAATATTTTTCAATATGTTTTTACAGTTCTTCACTAGGAACTCTTGCTCTTTTTTTTCCCTGAAGTACATGCTTTTATGGAATTATAGTGCTTAAATAACAGTCTGTTAACCTATAATTCCAGGTGTACATAACATTGAATTTATTTTTTATGTAATGGATTAGTTTAATATATAATTTAATTTAACAAATAATGATAGTTTGAAAAGAGAATAAGCTGTTCTCGAATGTAAATGAATTAACAAACACATAAAAGATAATTCTCTGGAAATACACACATATCACACCCCAACAGCTTATTCTAAGCATCATATACAAAGGTGACTGGAAAATTAAAATTGTCTAACTGTGAAATTATAATTTTTATAAGTAAGGCATGAGTCACTGTTTTTTTAACTTGTTTGCATCACAATTAATTTCAGACATTCAAACCTCTTAAAGTGATGTCCATTGTTACTTTAGGAAGCCTGGTAGAATTTTGCTGTTGAGCTCGATGGCTGCAAACTCATAATTCCAGTAAAAGTTTAAAATTAAAATTCTGAAAACAAATCCTGGGATGCCAGTTTATAGTTGGAAGTCTTGTACACAAAGGAAATAACTTGTGTTCTCCCAGATTTATACTGCAATCCTATAGCAAATCCAGAAAAATATTTATCACATAAAACATATCAATCACATGAAAATTTAATTCAGTGTCTTTCATCACAAGATATCATCTTTTTTTATGTATTTATCCATAAGCAAATATTGCATATGTAATTTAAGTTAATAGTTTTGATATCAGATAGTCTAGCTCTTCACTTCAAGGTAATAATATGTGAGATAAAAACATTATTTTTCTAACTTAAAGCACCAGAGTACGTTTGTAACAGTTTTGCACTCAGGAATGAGATTTGCAAGTTGTAAATATTTTGACAGTTACTGGACTTTAATAGCAACAACTAAATTTTTGCTCTAATTATCCAAAATTCTTTCACAGTCCTCTTGCCTGATACATCTGTTACCTCCTTGCTAAACCAATATTAACATGGTTTCAGTGATCATAAACATGAGCACAACAGACAGAAAGTACTCAGCAAAGGGTTTACAGGCAACTAACAGGCTGAATATATTCTACAAAAATATTGTTCAAATAACTAAATAAAAAATACACCCACAGAAGCCAAAAAAGGAGGGGAGGGCATACAAAGATTGCTAAATGGAATAAGGCAAAATATTTGTAATTTGATTCCTTGACTGAACTTTAAAATAGTGGCATTGAAATCAAAATGCAGAAAAGAGAATAATCTTTAAAAAAGCTTTTAGCCCTGTTGCCACTACAGTAACATTGATCCTGTTAGTAGCGAGGGCTCATGTGTCATAAATCACTGCATTTGATGCTCTCACTTATCAGAGACTTATCACAAGTCAAATGTGTCAATGACCAGCGGTCCTATGTATCCACTTTCCCAGCTCAGTTCTGAGAGGATTGGAAGGAAAAAAACTGTCAAATGAAGCTTTGAAAGTTCTGCTTTTTTTTGGTAACGCAGGACTAAAAAAGCCCAGGCAAGGACCTGAGTTTAAACATCAGTATGAGCAATGTTTCTGCTGGTACAGATTTCATCCATGCAGCTTCTTAGTCAGGGGTAACTCACTCATGCCAAGCAGGCATCATTACTTCAAGGGATTGAAGTTTTTGATCAAGTTAATAAGCAAACTTCTTAGTTTTCAATTTGCTTGATGTTTCCTGTAATGAATAATAAAGTGGAAATAAGTTGTAAGAATTTACCACCTTGGCAATTGGAACATGGCTTTTACTCGAAATCAGAGTGAACTAAAACCATGAAATTTAGACAATTCTCCTCAATGCCAGACTTTTTACCACATGAAGTGGTAAAATTCAGATTTTCAGCCAAGGCAAAACCCAGGAAACATTTGGGTACCATCACAAACCACTGTGTGAATCCCAGTTTCCACTGGGTAAATGACACTAGAAGTAACGTGTATACATCATTAAATATAATTTCAATTATAGCATTGGTATTTAGACAACAGAAAACACACTGCCTTTACAAACATTTCATAATTTCTTCTAAATAGATAATAGAGTTCACCTTGAACTTTTCAGTCACTATTGAAGTAAGTTCAACACTTCAACTTGAATGAATTCAAAATGAATTCTCTCATTTCTTCCTTTATAACATCTGGTAAATATAGGTTCCAGCACCACAGTAAATTGTAAGTGTATACCTGTGTACTCACATGTGAAGGCTCTCTTCAGCATTAAATAATACACACCTTGACAATATATTATTTACTTCAGGAGATGCAATGTGATTGATGCAATCAGACAATATACTGCAGCACATAACAGAGAAGATGAAAATTGAGGAGATAGAAAAAAATCCACAAAACCCCAAACAAACCATTTCTATTTCTGGAACAGGAAGAAAAAGAAAAGAATAAGAGTTTAATAAAAGAAATCCAGGCACCAAGAACTGAGGAAAATATAATTCCATCTTTGGTTTTCTATAAATACTCATTGGCTTTAGTTTTTCAAGTTTACCTCACCAGACACACCCCCATAATTTCATAGCTCCCCAAAGAGTAAACAAGTTTTCTAATTAGTGCCTGTGCCTTTTCTACTTTGTTATTCAGTGGTTCATCATCTCCATCTGGTGTCTGACTTATGACCCAATGGGGTTTATTATGTTCAAAATAAAGTCCAAAAAACCCCCACCTCACCCACTATTTTATTTCTTTGCCTTAAGAGTCAGGGACTTCTTCCCTGATATCTCCTCTTGTTTCTACAGCTTCAAACTTCTAATTTTTACTGTTCTTATTTCCTCTTTCCTTTGAGCATATACCTTTTAATAGCTCTTTCTTGCCTTAATTTCATTACCTGGCTCTTCAGTGGATTGAGCTGTACAGAGAAGAAAGAGGCAGACTTTTCCCAGGCCACACAAAAGAAGAATGCCCATACAAGTGGGAAAAGAGCACAAGTCTTGAACCGGAAACTTCAGAGAAAAGCCTTCACCTCTGTATGAAGGTATTTGACATCTACTAGTGTTAAGTATGATGTAAGAGTGAAGTATTCTATCTAAATCATTTATCCTGGGCTGTGGAGTTGTGACGCACCAAACATTCTCAATATTTACTTACATTCCCTTGGAATTTTTCCCTCTTTCTCAATTTCTCTCTCAAAAGTTTTCTTAGCTTTGAAATACTGCAATACCGGTCCTCTTACAATAGTTATTATAGGCATTCTCCAGCTTCTATCTGTAAATAATAGTCCCTATTAATATTAAACTGACTTTTAAAAAGGTAGCTTATCCTTTTCTCTAATTTGATTTGACTAGTAGAACTAGTCCTTTCTGCATTTTTCATTGAACTGTGCTCATTAATAAATCGATTTGCAGGCATTCAAGATCGAATACTTCTGAGGTTTCAGTAGCCTTAAATCAGGTAAAGGTTTCTCTAATAGAGAATGTCTTTTTCTCAGACACACACAAACAAGTATTCTAAATTCCAGACTGAGGAAAAACAGTTTACATTATTCTAGTTGTGTGAATCACTCCAATTTTTTTTAATAGGTATATAAATACTATATAAAATACTTCACACCACTGAGACTTTCTACCTTTTTTATTTAACACTGATAAAATCAGAAACTGCCATTCTTCACAATTTTTGAGCCTGTATTTATACAAGATTTTTTTATTTAATGTTCTTTAGGATGGTTCTGCTTGCCTGTCAATGAGATCAGTGTTCCCCTATGAGAACAGGCTGACCTGCACTCCAAGCTGTTTTTCTTGTGAAAAAACACAATATACACAGACTATACACACAACAGTTCACCTCATGTATTTTCCGCCATCTCTTTCTTCTTTATGAAACCATAAGGACTTCTGCAAAGACAGTTCATATTTTTATTCTATGCAATTGTAACTTTCAAAGAGGTTTTTTAAGTGTGCAGTTTCATGAGATTCCATAACTTATTTATAGTAGATATCCCATATAAAGTTCTGTAAAATGGCTTTATACTTTGGACAAAAAATTGCTTTTATGATTTCCACTACCTAAGGGTAGACCACTCTCTATTTTGTTTTTAAAAAGAAGACTTTTTTCACTATTTGTAATACAGAACTCTTGATGACTTCTTGCTTCTATAACATGCTTAAATATCTTCCCTTAATACCAGCTTCTTCATGTCAAATAACGTTCACTAAATAGATTCCCTGTACCTCTGTCTTTTGTCCTTCCAAAACAGATATCTCACTATATGATTCATCAAATCTATGATAAAAATGTAAAATTCCTACCTAGGAAGAAGGCCTCCTACCTCTCCTTAGCAGTTGGTTATCAAATCACTGATCTGTTTCTTTTCCTTTGTAATCTTTCTGGCAAGGATCTCAAACTATGTCATCTTAGGAAAACTTGGTTTTCCTATGTCATCTTAGGAAAACTTGGTTTTCTCAAATAGTGTGTTAATGCTTTCACTCCAGATTACCAATCTTCTTCACAATTAACACATTATACTTATGCTGCTGCAATTTCTTTTTTCACTTGGAATTGTTTTAAGGATGAGGGCTTCACCTGTATGTAGCTTAGTGGCTGAATCCCTATATACAGGGAGAAGGAGAGAAGAAGTGGGAAGCTGAAGAGAAAACACAACCTGTCCAAGACAGCTTAGTCACTGTACTTGATTACTCATTATCTTCTTCTGCTACCTGCTGCAAAACCATCTGTTAGTGGAAGAAACTCCACTCTGTTTCTCCAAATTTTCTCAAAATCCCTTGTTTACCATTCTGTTCAAGCAGTTTGCTTGGACTGCTTGTACAAATAAAGTTAATCATGTTCTTTCAAGTTTGCAGGAACAAGGTCAAATGTCTGCCAGGAAAGATTTAAGAAACTACTGGTGTTCTCATTCTGGAATGAACAGAAATATTATCAAACTCACACAAATAAAACAACATTAAAAATCACCTTCTTCCTCCATTATTTCCCCAGTCACTGAGGTATTTTTCACTGAACATATTTTGTGAAAGAGAAGAGCTACAACTTTTAGTCACTTCAGCAAATAATTCAAGACATGAATTTCTTAGATAGTCACCTGGGCCCTGCAGAGACAGATGGTGTTCAAACTTTACAGTATTGCACATTTTAACTTTCCAATACATTGAACCAAACTTCTCTTAATATTGAAGTAATGAGTTAACTCCTAATCCAATATTTTAATTTTCTTGAATAATACTGCTTGGTATGTACAAGTTTGCTGGTCAAAATCCAAATAATGCAGAATAATTTTCCCAATAACACTCAGCACAATAAAGCACTATTACAGCAGCTATAACCTTATATAACTTTCCTGACTTTCAAAATTCTTATTTCATTAGACAAAACTTTACCCCTCACAGCTATTCTAATATCTTTGTTGTTTTTATCTTTGAAATGAACATCATTAATATTCAGACTTTAATATCTTCTAGTAGAAAGTACCAACTTGATTTATAGTTAAATATATAATTTTCTGTATCTGATCACCTGAAAATAATGGGCTTACAAAAAGAAATAGTCAATTTGTTTGATAGGCTTTTTTAAAATTATATAAGAGGGAGGGTATTTCTCTTAGTCAGAATTTTTTCTCTATTAATACTGTTAATAAATAGGTAGATAAATAGAAAAAACATAGTCAAATTTAATCTTCCTTTACAGGCATATATTTTTCCTTGAAGTCACTAGGAACTGGAAAGCAGTCAAACACATTAGATTAAATGATGCACTGTAAAATAGGTTTTGACTTTACATAACATATGTGCTAAAATGGAAATTTAAAAAAATGTTTGATTTCATAGTTTTGTTCTGTTAAAAGAATATTTTTGGTTGACAACTTGATTTTATCTAACATTTTATTGAACTAAATAAGCATTCTGTAAATACACTGAACTTATGAACCACTCTTAATGAACACACTGTGTTGGATTTATCCTTCTCTTCATTACCTCTGAAAGGATATTTCCCAATTTTGTCTTTTGAAGAACATTTTATGTTTATGTTATGTGACAAAATGCTTATTTAATACCCTCTAATGAGCAAATTGTTGTAAAACCCCAAATTTTTTAATAAGGTCCACCTTGTGCAGTTTTTCACACAGGTCTTCAAAGTAACTTATCCTCTGCTGTTCAGCTCCCCAAATCAGTCCATTTTAAGTGAGAAACTGCAGTATTTCTTTTAAAAAAACCAATGTCTATTCATTTTTTATTTGTTCTACAGCCTATTTTTTATAGTATCCATGACATGACTTGTAAATTGTTGAAGCAACTATTTGAAAAATTAATTTCTAGCTAATAATGAGGCATGAATTAATAACACCAAAGATTACAGAAGATCATCAGAATGTCCTGGAAGGGGAACATTTGAATGTAGCAACAGAGATGAAAGAATGGAATGGTAAGCAGTTCCTCATTATTCTTATTAACCAACCAGAGCATTTGGAGGCATCAAGGCACCATCCCCTGTAAAATCAGGGGAATTCTAAAACCTGGACTACAAAAAAGATTTACTCAAGAGACAGTTCAGCTGAACATTTAACCACTTCCAACTGACAGATACAACACTCTAATCATCTGTTTCTACATATGTGCAGTGGTTTGGGTATTCACAAGTGTTTTTGATTCTCATCTCTGTTGACTAGTTTATAGGCTATGTTTGATTTTCTAAACTTCTGTTGCATTGTGCTTCCTAAACACCCTAAAGAAATGCAGCCTAGGGAAGCTCCTTAATATTTTAGAGTAGCAATAGCACTGAAGCCTTTTGCTTAACACGTTTTCATCCAGAACCTGCTTAGATTATATAAAGTCCAATAGCTATTTCAGGTCTACAATTTAATTTGGCTTCATTTTGATGAGGAGGGGAAAGTCTATTCCAATTGTCATTGTTCACTAACAGCAGAGGTAAATTTGTTTCTATCTGATAAATATGACATTTCATTAAATGAAACTGGTAGACTGATGCACTTTTAAAAGCTCACAGACATTTCACTATATCTTCATGTTAGAAAGAGAATTAGCTGAATTAAAAAAAAAGAAGTTGCAAAGTGATTATGTTTCTAAATTATACTAGTGATTTGGGTTTAAATTAAATAAGACATTGGGTTCCAAGTGTCAACTTTCAATTAAGATAACTTTAGAGATGATCAAGTTATTTTAAAATAGTAATACTAAAATGCAGATCAACAGAGCTGTAATGACTTAGAAAACATTGACCAAAAGCAGAGCATTAGTGGTACACTTCAGGTTTTGAACTTGCTATTAGATTCCAAGCAGCCATAGAGACAGATCCATTGGCACAGAAAACCAGAGATCATGATTTGATCATTAGATCACTACTTCTCTCTTCACTAGATTATAGGGATCACCTTCATTAGAGTATGACTTTTATTTTTTTTTAAACATAATTTTAAACATAAAATAAATCAGAAACAATTATAATCAAATTAGTGACTATTATCCATTTCCGTCTGGCTGAAGTTTTCCTTCATTCCTCTATGCTTTATTTTATATTTGCTTTAGTTCCAACCCTCTGACCAAAGAGGGTTGAAGAACACAGGTTTTATAGAACATAAAGAACTTTGCTTAAAAAACTTGCTTTAGACTCCCCTTCCCAATGCACAGTTTTTCTGCTTTCTCACATCAATGTACCTGAAAAATTAGTTCCAACAGTCTGAAAAAACCACTTCATTGAAAATGAGATTCCATTATTAGGACTAATGAGCAAGAAGGAAGGAAAACTTTTTTAACTTTTTGCTTGCTCTGTCTGCTCTGCTCTCTTCAAGTGTCTTTGCTTTCACAATTCTGTATTAACTGGTTTGTCTGTGCTTTTGCTGACAACTTTATTTTCCTCTGTCCCAGACTCATTCTGTGGCTTTTCCTATTCCATCTTTAGGACAGTGCAGGCCAAGTTGATCTTAAAACCTTTCTACCAAAACCTCCAAAATTTTCTCATTAACCAACTCAGTCTTTCTTCCTGTCAGCTTCACATCTGTTCCTCACATCTAGCCACCAGCCCAGGATGAAACAAAAGTTGTTATCCTTAAACTCTGACATCTGTCTCTGTTTCTCCATCATGTTCATTTTTCTTTTGCAAGCATGAAAGTCTTATACTAGAATGTTCTTTTTTTCTTTCATTTTTTTTTTTTAGTCACAGTCTTTAGACCCATAATGGGAACATTGTGGATAACATGACTGTTGTGGTGGCTGGTCAGGGGTCTGGTGGTTCGACACTGCAACCTTCCCAGGGAGAGGTCCCACAGGAGACAACTTTCTAGGGGTGTCAGGCAGTCTTTAAGCCACCAGGAAACATCAGCAAGGATCAAGCGGCCTGTGGCTGCAAGTAGTCAGCTCTTAGCAGTGATTCTGGCTCTTAGTGATTTCAGCTCTGCCTTGCAAGGTGTCCCCAGGCCAACACAGGGACAAAGAGACAGGAGCACCATGTAGCAGTTCCACAGAGGTAGCCTTTATTCCAGCAACCCTGTGAAGGAGGCCAGGGATGACAGCTCCCCACTGAACAGGGACATTATTTAATATGTAAATAAACATTATTTAATATGTAAATATGATATATATGTAATTAGTTGTAAATTTTGGCTCATATAAAAATTGGTGTGGCTGGATGAATGATGGACAAATAGGCAGAAACAATGTGGGGGAAACAAGCTTGAAAAAGGTTAAAAAGAAATAGGAATGCAGAGAAAAATAGAGAGTGGTGAAGGTGTGCTGGATTGTATTAATTGCATCGTATCTTATATTGAATTTGAAATAGGAAGGAGGATTTTTTTTGCGTATTCTATGACCTACATGATGCACCCAAACTCTCCTACTA
>VXAX01001848.1:339229-471266 GCA_013399835.1 Leptocoma aspasia
AAACTTTTGTGATACTGAAAAGACTTCTTTTTTGCCCCTCCTATTGCATTATCGCCAGCAAAACTTTTCAATTTAAATCTTCCTATGTGTTTTACTATGGTGGGCTTCTGTGGGGTATGAAAGGTACCTCCTCCAAAACTTTCCCCAAGCAGACTATTATTCCACCTCTTCTTTGTGCATGACATTAATTTTTTCTTTTATTTTCATGTAATTTTCATTAGTAGGATGAGGATAATGCTGTTGCAAGTTAACAATTCCTTAACCCCAGCTTCTAGCAGGGGTCCACTGGCACTTTATGAACTCTTTTTTTTTTTTTTTTTTTTAAAGGGTATTGAAATTTAAAAAAANNTTTTGTAAAGGGTATTGAAATATCAATAAATAATTTCTTTATGTGTTTAATAGGTATACATAGGATGGAGCCCAAGGAGGGGACAAAGAATGCCTGAAGTGGTGTTTATAGCTGGGGCAGTGGTACCATGGCAGTCCAGAAGGGGTAGAGCTAATGTGGCATTTCGACCAGGGGTTGCTATTTCATTTTTTTTTTTAATATACTGTTATTTTTTCACTTATATCTATTCATATTCTCTTATTGGTGGAAAGGGATTCATTTAAATAAAAGGGAAGAACTGATTATGGAGTGTTGCCCTTCAATTGTCTTAAAACAAGACAGTTTGCTTCAGATCAGAGATGTACACAGGGTGTAATATCTGGTAGGAAGGGTGTAGTTTATCACCCATATGTGCCTGGATGCAGCCCTGATGCAATCATGCATGGAAAATACTTTAGCCATAGGACAGACATAATTTACTGTCCTAGGAAGCTTTCTTTGTTTCTTTAGATCTATTCAGGTTTTTTAAATTTTGTATATAAGTAGCTCTATTGTGAGTTTAGACCCTCAGTGTTGTGCATGTCTATTTTATTCAAAGCTGCTCATCTGAGATTCTCTTCCTTTAAAGCTGTGTGAAGTTGTATTCACTCCTCTAAAGCAGTTACGTGTAGGTATTATGTAACTTTAATCCTTCTATCTATGTATATACCTTATCCCTATATGCCACCATTCAGTCATCTTGAGCTTATTTATAGTAGATTTATTTAACCAAACCAAAGTTATTTTGATGTATTTTTGTATGAATGTTTTTATTGTTTACTCCCTGCAAGATATATTCATTGTGTCTTCCTCAATTTTGAAACCCTGACCCAGGAGTAGCCAACAAACCTATGATCATTTACACTTACCTGGCTTCTTTCTAATTATTTTTAGAGTTTTATTGGATTTAATTTTATGGATCCTAGTTCAGTCTGTAAAATTAAAACATTAATAACTGTCTCTGAGTGTTTAACCACATGAACTCTTTTTTAAATGAAGCTGTTCATTAAACCAAGTGATTTGCATATTGCATGGCATGCTACTGTGAAAAAGAAAAAGGCTAATTCATACATGATAGTGCTCATCCTACTTATGCTTGAAACTTGTGTCAGCACTTCATTTGCAAATTCTATTTTTACTAGTTCAGAGCTCAGCTTTATAATCTTTCTGTGGGCTGAAACTTGACAAAGAATAGCTCCACTCCAGAGTCCATTTGAGCTTCAAATTTTGAATAAATCAGGTTCACCATTTCCATAAACTTTTTACACGAGTGTGACAGATCAGGCTGCATTCCTGTCAGCTCACATGAGTTAAGCAGGGTTGGGTCTTTGAAGATAATATCTCCTGGAAAATCCTTGAGGATTCCATATCTTTCTTTACTGTGAGAATGGTGGAACAGGCTGACCAGCGAAGTTGTGGATGCCCCATCTTCGGAAGTGTTCAAGGCCAGATTGGTTGGAGCTCTGAGTGGCCTGATCTAGTTGAAGATGTCCCTGCCTATGGCAGTGGGATTGAAACTAGATGATCTTAAGGTCCCTTTCAATCCAAGCTGTTCTTGAATTATGTTTCCATAATTCCATGACCACACATGCACTGCACTCAGTGCTCAAGAAAGGGGTTCATCTGGAGTTACACTCATCATTTAGGTGAGAAAAGACCTTTGAGATCACTGAGACAGAAGACCAAAAGACCTTGCTAGCAAATCATCCCACATACATTGGCATGCTGCCCCCAGGTTTATCTCCAGCGAGCCTGATTTACCCCTTTCCCATCCTTTAAAGCTCTGTCAATGAGCCCTGCTAATGCCTGTGCAAAGATCCTTTTTCCATCTTTGAGAGGGGTGACCCCCATCAGCTGACAGCAGACCTGTGGTGTCATGTAAACTGAGCCATGATCAAAACCCCACAGATTTCTGCCTACCTGTGAAATCTATAATGGAAAATAACCTGAGAGCCTTACCAGGACAGGAAGCTTTCTCTATACATCCTTCAGCCAGGCCCCAGGAAGGCAGCAGAGCTCCCTGAGGAGTGGGTCTGGTCTGCATGCTGGACAATATGGTCATTATTTTATTTATGTAGGTTCAGCTATTCCTGCATTTAAATCACCATCACTTAGTAATAGAGATCTTTCTACAAGTCTTGATAATTAGTTTTGATTTTTGCTACCTAGAATGTTATCTTAATCATATAATGTCATTTCACTATTTTTATCCACTTTCAAATTACCAAGGAAGATGTGGAAGAGTAAAGAATATGAGATGATCCATCACTGGTGCTTTCAGATCTTATTGATTACTTGGGCCAACCATGTGTTACTCAACTTTTCCCTCTCTCTTTTATTTGGTTATTAATTCTTGATTTGATCTTTACTTCTATTAATTTAGTTTAGCTGAGCTTTAGGAAGGCATCATGTTAAAAGCATTTTTGAATATCCTAATTCCTCAGAACAGCCAGGTCATCTTTATTTCATTCTACAACTGAGAGTTCAGAGAAGCCTAATAAAATTTCATAGACATGACTTCATTCCTGCAAAAGCATTGCTGACTGTTCAACCATTGCATCATATTGTCCATATTTCTTACCTTTGTAGTTTTCATTACATTTTCTTCCAGTTTATCCAGTAGATAAATCAGATTTTCTAGTCTATTGCTCTTCAATAGTCTCTCTTACTCCCAAAACATTAAAAAAAAAAGTCACACTGTATCTACAATTGTCTGATTTCAGGTCCTGAGGCTGATTTGAAAGCAACAGAAACCACACAAAAGCTCATAGGTCGAGGAAAATTTTATTAGCTTTATTAGCTTTTTGCATATACTATCCAGGATGGTCAGTAGTTATTATCCTCAAACTTTTGCCATTTATGTCTAAATTTAAAATAATTTGTCAGATTCAACTCCACCAAAAATGTAAATGGTAACTTCCCTAGAGTAAGCTAGTAATGACCAGTTTCCAAGAGTAATCCTTTAATTTCTTGACCATTTTTTAACAGTATCAATTCTGTAATGGCCAATGTATTTGAAAAATACATTTTATTCATAGGGCTTGGTGTTATTTTTTTCCTTTTGTCAGTTTTTCCTTACCTTGTTAAAGAATTGCCAGGTCAAGGTTTTAACTTCTTGGTATGACTTTTACATTTTCTTTCAGTTGGACACATTTCTTATCATAAGATCTTGTATTTCCAATATCTTTCTCTTCTACTTTGTTAAAGATACAAGTTTTTTCCTCTACTTCCTTTCCCTTCTTCTGTTTGTGTAGGGAATACACCTATTCTGAAAATTCACTCCCATCTTTAAATGAATGTGCTGCTGCAGCCCTTCCAGCCTTTTGAACAGATATTTCAGCCAACTGCTTCATTTTCCTCTCTGAAGTGAAACATTGTCGTGGTGGATTCTTTCCTTTCCTATTTTAAATGTGGGTACCATCTGGTCACTTCCAGAAAGAAGCAAGGTCTTTCTAAACGCTGCTTATGTGTTTTCACTTTGGCCTGTTTCTCTGAGAAGCCATCTTTTAAAATATAGCCAACTTACGTGGCAATGGTCAAAATCTCTTCTTATCAGCACAGATTCTATTTCTGAAAATTCTGCCCACTCTGCTCCCAGCAGGGTGACTGGTAACTGCAAACATGCTTGTGTTACTGCTGTTACACTCCTCTGACCTATCCCTGGATCTTCAAACTCATTTAAGCACTATAGTGCTTGTTGATATTCTTCAAGTTTTGCATTCACTCCATGCTTTCTTCATTTCATCTTTTGAAACCACTCCTTATTGTTAATTTCAGTATATCTAAGTTCTTTACTCCATAGTATTTAAGTTATCCCATAGATTATAATTTATTTTTCAAAAAATCCTTTATTTTGGTGCCCAAAGTAACAGACTTATCTAAATCAGGGTTTTAAGTTAATTCCATTATTTCAGAATTTTGATATTTCTACAGAAGTATATGTACATTTGATCTTTTATTTTCATTTAGCTGTTGGCTGTTAGTATATCCTACATTAAATTTATTGATTTTGGCCCTATCTAATGTTGCTAAGCATACTTTTTTTTTAATTAATGTACCTGTGGGGAATGAAGCACTTGCTGACTTTCAACCAGTTTTTATTTCAATGATTTGATCCAAAGGCTTCCTTATTTGACATGCCGGAAGCCTTAGCCCTAAATGCTTCAGTGAAGCCAATCAGTCCTCCATTGGTTTTCTCTTTTTCTCTCAAGGTCTTTTCCTCCTGCATATTTTTCTAAGTTGTGGACCAATGTTTTTCTGCTCTTGGAAAACTTCCAGAGAAAAGGTGCAGTACTTCATTGAAATCCTGATCTTAGTTTGCCCTTCACAATTTAAATTTTGCTTTAACAAATGCAAGCTCCAGTTTCACATGGAGAACCTCTTTCTCTGATGAGCTATTTACAAGAACTTAATTTTTTTCCTTCTCAAATGTTCACCAAAATTAGCACATTACTTCAAAATTATTTCTCCCTCAAAAGGTCCTAATTTGCAGACATTTTTAGTAGAAAAATGCCTAACAAACTACAGGTATGAATGTAAGAAGAAACAAAGAAAACTCACAGAAAACTAACAAGTTTAACAATTTTTACATGGAGAAAAAAAAGGATATTATAGTAATTGAACTACTATAGTCATGAGATTATGAGTTTGTCTGCTCATTAGTGGTCTTAAATATCAGTCTGACTAATGGGGGTGTAGAACCACTGACACAAGAAAAAACAAGTATTTGACTTAGAATTGGAAATATATTACAAATACCAGAAATTCTTCAAATTTTACATTATGACATATGCTGCTATTTCATAGACTATAATATCCCCCCTTATTCTATCTTCTCTAGCAGAGTCCAATTTTAAATTCTAAAGCCATTGCAACTTTTCAAGAATTACTGTTTTTTAAAAGTAATCTGAGGCTAATTTATTTAAAGACATCTTCATAAACCCCAGAGGGTTTGGTTTTTGGTCTAAGTTGACTTTTACAAAGTGTATTTCAACAAACCCTTTACAGAGGTTTCCAAGAAACTTGCAGACAGGCGACAAAATTTAAGGACTCCATATGGAAATAAAGCCTGCAGAGTCCTTGAACACCACCTGCTCTTAACGTCTGACTATTTAACATAACCTGATTAACCCTGCTGCTGTTTTGACACTGCCAATGTAGAAACCCTCAAAACCACAGAGCTCAGAAATGCTTAATAGAGGCCTCCAAAATACAAGAATGGGATGGCACCCGAGTCCTCATATAAAGACAAATGACAAAATCCTGTCGCTAGCAGCTGCACCACCTGGTTGTATTTGGTTTAGAGAGTAGTGGCAATTGAAAAAAAAAAACCAAAAACCAAAACCTGCATAAAAACATCCTGGTGGGGATTGTGATTGATATCACTGGCAGAGACATATTTGGGATGCAGCTGGGAGGGGAGGAAGAGGAGGAAGGAGAGGGACAGGAAGAAAAGAGAAGGGAAGGGGAAAAAGAGGAAGGCAGAAAGGAAGAAGACAGACTGAATTATAATTTGCAATGGTAGGGCTCATTTCTGAATTCTGCAACGTATTTTAAAACTCCTCTGAGGCTTTAAGAAAATTTGGTATATGGCATTTGGATGTACTGGTGGTGGTGCCAGTTTTGCATTATGTATTGTTTTGCAGTGGGAATGTGCAACAAAGAAAGCAGATTTTTGTCAGATTTCTGGCCTTAGTATTCACTGCACAATGATAAAGCGTGGAACTCACTGCAATACATGCATGGATGTATGACAGTCAGAGAGGGGCCATGGAAACAGAGGGGAACTCACATTTTTTGAACTGCAAAATCAGAATTTCTGCTGGCACAACTTTTTGGAATAAAAACTTTCAAAATTCTTACAATGTTTTATTAATAAATCTCTTCAGATTGAAAAGTTAGTCACCTTACTGAAAATTAACATCATTGTTCCTGTCTCTGTTTTCAAACTATAATAACTATATAAAACCTATATATAAACTTTGCACCTTTCTAATTTTACACAGGCATCTAAAAGCAAGTGTTTTCAGAAATGCAATTATCTACTTAAAAAGAAGTATTGGTAAGACAATACGGAAAGCTTTAGAAAATCCTTCCTATACTCTAATTTTTAGGGGGAAAAAAAGGCAGAAAACCTAAGTAAATTTAGTATTCAGGCAATAATTTAGTGGAAAAGGCAGAAGAGAATTTCGGTCTCCAATGACTCCAATCACCACCATCTTCCTCAGTAAGAGTGCATAGATCAACACTGAAAATTAAGTGTATTATAAATACATATACATATAAATTCCATTTTTTTATGTATTATAAATCTGATAAAAAGAGTGCACTTTCTCTGTTCCACCCCAGCATGAAAACCATTCCCTCAGATCAACTTTAACATCTTTAAAACCTACTCATAATATGAACTCCACACTCTAATGTGTTTGATACTTTGCAATTGGATGGTCTAAATCTGCACATGATCAGTTACCACAGCTTCTCCTAATGAGTGGTAACTTGCTAAAGTGTGGGAACACACTCCCAGCATATGCTAAAATGCTAAGAAAATATTCAGAACTACCCCAAGTCTTTTCTAGGTAAATCTTCCAGACTGCCACCCATCTGCTGTACCAAAAATATGAACTCGGTGATAAATTTGATTGAATGGATCCTGCTGCCACCGTTTCATTTGAAGTTTTGGTGAAAACAACAGATAACAGCTTCATACTTCTGTAACACTCCAGATGGTGATAATTCTTTTCTAAGCATACTAGGACTGCAGGTAGAAATATGTTGACAAAACACATCACTGAAATTTTAATGCCTTTTGACATCCAGAGTTAAAGGAAGTATTTTTATGTGCTTTCAATATTTATTACTGTCATACACTCTTTGTTGGTTGGAAGACACTTGTGGCATTATCTTCTCTCTAGTGAGGAGACTACCAGTGCTTTTTTACATTATAATTGACCTATCAACACCAAAGGATGTTCAGTAAATCTGAGTATTTTATTCAAATATGAGCTACATGATCTGAAATCTCCTCTACCATTAACAACTGGACAACAGATCAGAAATTCTATTCCAGGCTGTAGGTACTGAACAGACTTTTGGATTTACATACAATGCCTAAGGTATATGACCTATACTGGGTGATTGCCTGAAGAGTTTTTCAAGATTTGATGGGTCTTATAAACATTGTAGTATGAAGCATTTAAGAATCCATCCAATTCTATTGAAAACTCAGTTTTGAGTTTTGTGATAGTATCATTAAGGGACCCTGCCATAACACTACAGCAGCAGCTGAGTGGTACATAGTACAGGGGGGCTGGATTAGGTTCTACCTTGCACTTCTGTTAAAACACATCCACATTCTCAATTTGTCTGCATCCATTTGAAGTGATCAGCAACATGGTTTACGTTTGAGTTACCCTCAGAAGTTTTTATAATAAATTAAAAGAAGCAATATGCAGTGGAAGAAGGTCAGATATACTCAAATGTTTCTAAAA
This sequence comes from Leptocoma aspasia, assembly GCA_013399835.1. Lineage (NCBI taxonomy): Eukaryota > Metazoa > Chordata > Aves > Passeriformes > Nectariniidae > Leptocoma > Leptocoma aspasia. The sequence continues at coordinate 347,087 of VXAX01001848.1, forward strand.
ATGGCCTTTTTAAATTAAGCATCTTAACTGTCTTACTAACCGTTTCATTTTACCATGTAAAATAAAATTTACTCTTAATTATCCTGATTTTTTTCATATTATATTAAGGCTAGAAAACATATTGTTTTCAAATCTTGGTGACTTTGAAACTCTTTAGAAACAATCTGCTTCACTCTTTTAACTTTTAATCTGTTGCTTAAGCCTCTTCATGCCCAGTAATTTAACAGTCTTGCAGCTCAGAGGCTCTGCTGACTGGCTCTGGTGTGGCAAATTCCTCTAAATGTGAGCACTGCTAACCTCCCCCTACTCACACAAATATCCCTGGGCATCTGTTCTGCAGATGACAGACATTCTCCTGAAAAGCTGGAACATAAGTCTGTTGAAAATGTACAGTCCATGCTGGAAAAGTACCGTCTCCAGCTCTGCCAGAGCTGGCAGGTCCAAATTTTCTGGTGTTGAACCCACTACACACAACATCCGTTTGTCCAGTACTTCAAAATATCTCCAGCCTGGCTTGCCAGACTTCCCCAAAGGCCACAGGTCCTTGCCAGAAGTGGCAGGGCAGTAGATTAGCTCTCAAATTGGTTGTTTGAACCCCCAAAGCCACAGCCTGCTGCTTGCACTGGCGGAGCTGGCAGGCCTGAGTGCAGCACGTGTTTCAGCACTGACAGACCTTCAAAAAACATTTTCCGGGCAGCTCTTTCCTGAGAGGCTGTGTTACCCAGATTTATGTTTTTAGAGAACTCCCAGGCTGCTCTGCTGGCACAGCACACCCACAGGTATGGGAGCCTGCCAGAAACCTGTATTAGCCATTGCTCAGCATAAACAAATCCCAGTGGCACTGCACTCACAAAAAAAAGGCATTAATAATGCAAAGGCTTTGACACTGGCAAATTCTCACTGACACCGATGAGTTCTTGAAGTAGAGTTTTTCATTAAAAAATATAGTTTTCGCTTCAACACATTAGTTGAAATTTTCCCAGACTCTAGCTAAATTTTCAAGCTAAAAGTTGAGAAACCTCTCCTAAAAAACCCCAGGGTTTAGGGGCATTTGACAGAAGAGATGAGGGCTAGAAACTACATCTCCACCCTGTGATTAGTAGATAGAGGTCAACCATCACTTAATGGATGCCTCCCTTTGCTTTTTCTTAAAAAGATGCCATTTCAACAGATTAAAGATGGAAAATTTTCCACTTCAAAATTAACAGGGAAGATCCCTCAAGCAAGGAAAACTGGTTTTAAAGATGATCAGGACTTTTCCTGAAATGTTTGACCACACGGACTTGGTGTGCTTAGCAAACTTGGAGCACCCTAGCATTCTTTGAGATCTGGAACAAGTTTCCTAGCACCTATGAGAGGAATGATATGTGATCGTGGACTTTGCAGACTGCAAGGGATATTTGCTTTGACTGAAGGAATAAAATGAGCTTTAAAATATAATTTTGCATGCAGAAGGATGTGGTATGATTTTTACAGACAAAATTTGAGGAAAGTAGTGAAAGAAAGCTATCTAATGCTACCAGCTCTGCCATACTTTTTCCCAAAACACTTTTCAAAGCAGCTCTACTAAGAGGCTAAGGAGCGTGGAGTCTTGGGTAAGCTTTTGCAGCCATTCTGATATAAAAATCAGCTGAATTAGGTATTTAATGGGTCAAGAAGACCCATTAAATTTTCACTATCCAAGAAGAATAGTGAGGATATGCATCTTTTATTGATTTAAATCCATATCATATTTTACTTTATATATATTGCATGTATACAAAGTAAATTGATTACTCCTTACTAAGCTCTAATTATCCAGAAAGTCTGGCAGTTGAAGGAGAACTGAAAAGCAATGTTTCCTTGACAAACTAGTGGACATAACTGTTGTTTTAAAACACAGTGAAGAGATATAAACCCTATAAACTATAGAAAAGGGAGAGACCAGTTTTCAATTGTTAGAAAACAGTTCCATTAAGTGTTCCATTAATAAAATGTTTCCCTAAATTTACAAGGGGGAACATTAAATTTTAGCTGCATGCATCTTCCTAATTCTACACATGTGACTAATCCAGGTGACTTAATTGGGTCTACTCCTGTACTTGGAATTACATGTACTTAAGGGTTGGTTGATGATTAACTTCTTGATGAATGTATGGAGGAATCATGTCGCACTCATCTTATGCAAGATGCATTTTGCAAATTTTTTTGATGCTGAATATTTATATTGATGCTGAATTTTAAATTTTTTTAATATTATGGTGAATTTGAAAATTAATAGATTTTTAATCTATTAATTGGAAGTAATAGATTATTAGCTCATTGCCATCACTGCTTAGACAGTTGCAGAGCACTTTTCAGGGCTATTATCAACATATACTGTGAGAGGCTCATTTTCTTATTTAAATTGACTCATTCTGCTAATGAGGGGGTTTATTTTAGAACTCTCTCTGTGAAAGTAGCCATTTACCTCTTGACACTTACCTCATAATAAGATTTTTTTAATAAAGTGAAATATAGTGGGGTATAGTATTCCCAATGACTGTCACAAACTGTATCAAAATAATACCTAAAATAATCTACTAATATTTTTTCTTTTTTTTTCTCTTATCCCTTAAATGTTTACTCCAAATCATATTTTAACCCATATACCTAATATACCTTGACACCTTTCATATTCCCTAGATCCTTTTCATCAGAATTATTGACAGTTTCTCCACATTAACAAAGCTGACCTACTGATACTGAGCACACATCTGCAACTCATTCCTAGGAATGTCAAATTATTCTATACACAGATAAAAAGAAATTGGCAGTGTAAAATCTATTAATACTCCTTCAATTCTAAAACTGGAGCAACAATCTGCTGTGCCTGGTAACAAAAGGAAAGGAACCATTTATTCCCTAAAATTAAGTACATGGGGAAAGGTGGTGGATAACTGTGCATCATTGCACAAATGTGAGACTTTCTAATATTAGCAGGACCAGTATCATACTAAACCATTTACAATATTATTCAGAATACAATAATCTATACCATATGCTGACACCCTTTGAAAGCAAAGGTGCTGACTCCAGCAAAAGCTGGTTTAAGATCTAAAATATTTTGTTATCAAGACAGAAAGTGCAAGAATATTGTCCAACATTTAGCACTTGTATGCAATTATTACTAAAAAAGTGTTACTGTATATTTGCTAAGTGAATTTTTTTAATTAGTCTCAATGAAGCATTTAATCCACCTGAGAATCTGTATTCTTGTATTCACCTGTACATCTACATTCTTGAAATACAGCTAAAGAAGTTTAAATTTGTCCTTTGAACTTTGCATAAATGAGAATGTGACTTATATATGACTGCATGTAGCCTCTGCATCTACACATACATCTGTGTTCACTGTTGTTAACTTGCATTTATCATAATTATATTTGCAAAATAACCTAATTTTAACATTTTATATGGAATGCTCATCAGGTCATTTAACCATGGAATGGTAAATCCATTGTAAATCATGTAACCTTGGTAAAATATAAATAAAAACTTAAGTAGAGTTGAAAGTAATTTACCATAGGAGCTTCCAATGGTATATATATTTTTACATTAAAAATACATAGAACAGATAATACATAAAAGCTAACACAGAAATAATTTTTACAGCAGTATTTCAGTATGTAATTATTATTTATATGAAGAAGCATGGGCTGAAATTATGTCAGCTAATTGATATCCATCTATTTCCTCAACCCAGGACAACTACTATCTCACAATGAGCTCCATCACAGCTCATTATTTTCATCCTAATTGCCAGATAGTGCAGAGTTAAGACTCTGTCCTTTTGTCATTTTATTGCTGGTTACTGGGGCACTGCCTAGGAATAGGAACATCAAGTTCAGGATGCTATCCTAACTTAGCCACAGCTGACGTTAGAATTGCCTCCAGAAGTAGTAAAATTATATCAGAGCACAGAGGGCCTGCTGTTCCATTTCAAACTCTCAGAGCCAGGTTCCCTGCTGTAATGAATAATGACTGAAGTTAAAGGGGAGAAATGCATACACATATTTCAGGTTATCTACAAGTTTGGCAGTTAAGTTACTTGTGTTGAATATAAGAAGTGTACTCGTCGAGGTTTTTTCCCTGACTCACATAGTAAGTGCTTAACTTAAGTCTTCAGACTTAAATAAGATTAATATTTGAAGACCTTTCTGACAAAATATAGTGATGTAAGTTACCAAGTATACAGTTTAGGATTTGACATTTGACTCAGACCTTTAAATTGCCTTGTCAGGAAGAGAATGTCTAAAAAATAATACCAACAACAGCCCTTAAGAGTTCCTTTAAAATCTTACAAGAGTGACATTATTTTAAAACTTTGCTTACAGAACAGCGAGGCATGGAAGACTGCATCTGGCCTGAGAATATGCTCCCAAATGAATAAAAGAACTCATCCTTAAAGTTCAAACTTAAATAAATTCCCCTCTACCAACACAGTGGGTAAAAGCATTTCACGTGGAAGGAGCCATTCCACTTATCATTTTGAAACCCTTCTCGCAGGGTTGGAACCTTAGTCATTGCTAAATGCTGAGGGGAAAGTTTTAAATTTAATGATACACCAAAATGGGAATCACAGCAGAAGTTCTCTTTTCCAGCATGCCCTGTTAAAAGATTTTCTAGTATTGCTATGGAAATCACTTAAAACTGTAAGATACTGCAGATCATTAAACGCCCTGATAGGGCTGTAATGCAAGATCTACTGAATGAAATGCTACTCTGTCATGTTGATAAAGATCAGCATGGATCAATATCAGTGTCTTTCCAAACCATTTTTATACATGTTTTAGTTGCATTAAAAGCTACTGTTTGAAAATGTATTTGTATTCTGTAAAATTTACTGGTAGCTAGTCCACCATAACCACCTACTTTTGTCATTTTTGTTGTTTCCCCTTGGTTCACCAACTGCTGCTTTTTATTACATGTCATTAGTGTCACTTTCATTTCCACCACAGGTTGTCATTACTACTTACTGGGTAACCCATGCCAGCAGTTGCTAACCTTCTTATTAAAAAAAATCACAGGATAACTAGACAGACATCAAATAAGAATAGCAATTATCTATATTTATGCACCAGTAATCTAAAAAATTACGAGATCCTTTCCGTTAATGCTTGTCATGTCAGACCAGTTGTTGAAACCTTAAGGATTTTTCTGTGATATTATATGCAGCAATGCATAATATTTCTGCTCTTTCCTATCTTCATGGGTATTAAAAAAGCAGTGGGAAATAAAGTGATTTGTCAACTTTCTAATCATTAGACAGTTATATCAATATCAAGGAGACAACAAAGTATTTTCCTAATGCTTAACCTTATTTCAAAAATATTGTGTCAGAATAATAGTGGCCTTATCAGAAAAATGTCATGGGGATTTTTAGGCTGTTGTTTACTTTGGTTTTATGTTTTGGTTTGGTTTTTTTCTGTTGAGTTTTCTTTTTGGGTTTTTTTTTTTTTTTGGGTTTGGGCCTTTTTTATGATAGGGGAAATTAATGAATACATAGAAAGAAACCTTTGGAAGCCCCCTCATTTTAATGAGACTGTAGGAAAACAATGGTTAACAAAACCCAGGTTGGGTGAGTTCTGAAATTTTATTTTTATTAGCAATTTTGCTCTTCTCCTTACTACTAAATGTTTGTATTTTTCTTAATACTATCCTGTTGCAAGGGTCCTTCCTTTCTTCCAATTGCTTAGTTTGTGATCAGTCTCCCTAGATCTCTCTCCCTTCTACATCCCACAGTGTGCCTCTTTCACCAGCTGCTTGTACATTTCCCTTTATGTTTTACCTGTTTAGGGGGCTGGGATAAGGCAAATTCCAAATACAGATGCTGTAAGTGGAAAGCCAGCTTGAAAACTGAATGCCAAAGTTTCTAAACCTTAATTTGGACTGTACATAAAAATAGTTGTTTTCCCAGAGTCAGGCTTAAAAATTTGCTTTTAACAGATGAAGACCTACCTTTAAAAATTACATCTGTACCTCCTGTTGATGGATTTTGGTGAACTGAAGCTAATCTCAACATCCAGAAGAAAGGTGAGAGAACAAACACACAACCAGGAATGATTTCAGTGTTTTATCCTAGGATAAATGCTCATTGAGTATTCCTACAAAAAAATCTATTGCAATCACCATGGAGTTTGGCTTCTGAGCTCCCTGAGACACAAGAAGAGCCTTCATCACGAAACTGTGAAAGTCAGTAAAATTATAACAAATCAATTTCTTTGCAGCAATAGTTTGTGAATTTTAGAAAAAAGCATGGAGGAAAGTTGTAGACAAACTGCATTGCAAAAATAAGAAGGAAGGGAATTTCTGAGAACAGAGGATTGGAATTTCAGCTGCCATAGTCCTTCTGATTTTGTCAGAGCAAGACCACTCCCTTTACTGCTACAAAGAGCTGGCCAACAAATTACATGTAGAATTCTGTAGGGAACAAAAAAAAAACCTAAAAATTAGTGAATCTAAGAACAGCTTTGAGTTGGGGAAGAAAGAACTGCTCATATAAGGTTTCAGAGAAGAGCTGAAGTTCTACCTAGTTTTTCCCCCCTCCTAACATCAGCAAACGTTCCCCTGTTTTGAGAATGAGAGAAACAGTTCCCATGAAATGTTCACAAAGGCCAGGCACGTTTACTGTAAATCATGATCTGGCTGAAAGATATATTCACAAACATACCCTGATGGTAAAAAGTATTTTACCTCTTACCTAGCAAGTTGATCTTCTCAGTGTGTGACTATAAGCAGAGGGAAGTAATCAGCAGGAATGAAGGCTGGAAACACTGAAGGAGAGTACAGAGAGATGAAATTCTAACCTAAGCTTGATAGAGGCAGCAAGATTTCCCTGTTGCTGAAGGGTTTGAGTGGCTTTCAGACAAAATTTCTAAATTGCTTGTCTGGTCCAAGAGCACCTTTTCTTTGGAGTAATCTGTCCTAAATCATCTCTGCATTTCCCTCTGGGGACATCCTTCCGCATTTGTACTCATTAGAGGGTTCAGTGAGCCATATTTGCCTCCCGACTATGCCATAATTTGGGAATTTTGTATAAAGGATGTTTTAAGAAGCGCTTCTATGCACATGGATGTCCAAAAGGATACAGGAGAAAGATGTCTTTTGACAGCTCCCTTTACAAGCCCCCTAGCCTTGATTCTACCATTCTCAGTGAAAGATATGATGGGATTACAGACTTCACTACCAAATTCCTCTTGAGGTCAGCACACCACTGGAACAGACTTGGTTGTACAGGAAAGTAAACTAATATTATTAAAAGAGTTCAATTAATCTTCTGATCTTTGTAACATTGGTGAATTTAGAATGTGGTGAAATGTGTGGCTGTTTTCAAACATTTCACTTCAACCAACCATGGCAAAGTTTACCTTCTTGTGGTTTAGTTCACCTGTCATTCCCACTCTGTCCAAGTCCTGATGCACCAGAAACCTTGTCCTCCTTCACCATCCTGAACAGTTTCAACTCATTCCAGTCCTGTCACAACTCTTTTTTTTTTTCACCTACACATTGCAGATTTCTAGAGCAATCTCTTTATGGGGAAGCTGCTGAGCACTTTTGGCAGGCTTTTCCCCAGATTCTCTGAAAATCTCAGCCTCCTGGACTAGTTCCATACTTTAAATGCTCATGTCTGGCCCTGGACCAAAGAGAGCACATTTGTCAGCTCAGCCAGGAGATTAATATTCACATTGTGTCCCATCCTTTACCACTAGCATTTAAGCCTTGAGAATACTGGAAAGATGCCTTGGAGGATGTGAAAGGATATTATTTCCTTCTTTAAATAGAAGGAAAAAAAATATATTATATTGGAGCTACCAGCATACTTGATTAATTTTTAAAAGCAGAAATCTCTAGGTTATACTAAGAGCTACAACAGCAAATATTGCATATGCAGTTGAGAATATTTAATAGCAAGTTTAAGTTACGTAACTCCTAAATTATTTGAAAAATACATTTGTGCTGTTCTAAGCACAGGCAGACACACACATAGACTCGTGTATAATTGTCTCACCTTTCAGAATGACATGTCCTGTTTCTTCTGATGCCTGTCTCTGAATTGATTAAGGTTGATGAGTAGATGAATGGAAATTCATCTCCAGGTTTTGTCTTAGTAACTTAGATTTGTTTTTTGGTTTTAGGTGGGGAAGTCAAAATAGTTTCTGCAGAATTGTATACGTCTGCAATTAAATTCATACTTGAATTATCTCAAGAAGTTCTCAGTGTTACATTTAATTCCTTTTCTTGATTTCTCTTTTCTGCTTGCTTAAAATGAATTTTTCTTACACGAAAATGCTGTAAAAATTGTTGTATGATGCATTATATATTTATGGGACAAGAAAACACACCTACAAAATGTGAAATGCAGCATTAACACCTTTAAGCCAACATTATCTCTGCCAGTCTATTTTTTGAAAAAATATAAATTTCTTGCACATGTATAACCTCTTATTTTCTCAGACATTTTAGAAATATCTTAATATTTTCATTCTTCCCACTTTAAATATTGGTAACCTGACAAAATTTGAAGTAAAATAATGGAAAACATTTCCATTAATTCCATCAGAAATTGATCGATTGGGAATAACAACAGAGTGCATTTACAATATGCCTCAGTGAAATGCTGAGATATTGCATAATACATGACTATAGTTATAAACAAAATTTTGGTCATATCCTGTCACAATTTGACTATAATTCTAGGAAATGCAGCAAATTATTCTGAAAGGTCAAAGTAGATTTCCATTTTGCCTTTAGATAATTGTAAAGGGTACAACATTGAATTTTTTTTTGTTATAGATATTGATAGTTAATGTTATAAATAAATGTGGATCTAGGGAATGATCCAGGACATCTGAATCTGGTGCAGTATTTTTCAGTCTTCCAGGACAAATATGGCTGTTGCTAAAGTAGTAACTCCTAGTTTAGATGGCAAAGTGTTTTGCAGAATAAGGGAATCCAACTGTGGCATCCAATAGCAATGAGAAGGTTCTGTTAACATTAGCGAAAGTTAGATTGGATCACAAGAATCATTGCAGTACCTGGTAATTGGAGCCTTTCTTTCCTAATAAAAATCAGTCATCTTTTATAGTGTAAAAAGGAAGGAAAAAATTCATTTTATGCAAAGATGGATTGTTCTAAAATGCCACAGTCTTACAGAGGTTTCTTATTTATAGATTTTTTCTCTAAAAAGGGATAGTCATCACTTAATATCTTGCCACTTTACATGAATATGTAGATTTATTCTCAGAAGACCTCTAAAATATGGAACAAATTAATTCAGTGTTACAAGGTGACAAACTGTGGCTGAGGAAGTCACATGGGAAGCCTGTGGAAGAATCAGAAACTGACTTCACAGGAGAATCAAATTCTATTAAAAAACAAGCTTCAATATGTTCCACATTATTTAGAATAGGGGAAAAAACACTCTGCTAAATACTCAACATAAAACCATAAATCACATTTTAACCACAAAGGATACTTTATAGTGTGTTTCTTACAGAAGACAGAAAGTTTTCCAGTTGGTATATTTTTCCCACATTGAGGGAAAAACAAAAATAAAAATAACAGCAACAAAACCGACCCAAAACCCAATCAGACTTCCTGTAAAAAATCAAAGCAGCAAGAACAGTCACAGTAGTTTTCAAACCTCAGCCTGCAAGTAATAGGTTTTCACCTTTTCTCCTAGTTTTATTAGAGTTGATTCCATTTTCTTGTCAAAATGGATATCCGCTTTTGAAAAAGTAGGCTTTGTTTGCTTTAGGCTCCATGCAAGGAAAGTAACACCTCTCAAGAAGCTTTATCGTACAGTCAAAGCTGATGACCTACTACAATAATCTTGAGATGAAAGTGAAATATCACCTTGTGAATTCTTGTGGGACTCCACTTTTCTTGTAATGCAATAACTCTGAATGAGATGGATCCCCTGAATATGAGCATATCTCCCTCAGGTTCCAAGGACCTGTGTCAGTGTACAGAAACTACAAATTCAGCCACTTTGACTTTTTTATATCAATAAAAAATTTAATGAATCTTCTAATAAACAACATTCTTGGCAATTGCAAACCATCTGCATATGGTTTTATTTGTCACAAATGTACCTTTAACCAAAGAACTGTCTCTTTGTATGTTGGTGCTCTGTTTGTCATTACAAAGCAAAAACTATTTAAAGTCAGGAACATTTGGAAGTAACCAATCTCCATTGCTGCAAAATTAAATCTGCAGATATTCTATTTCATATTTCATCAGTGCAAGCACTTACAAATATACCCTGAGAAATGCAGTGCCTTCATGCACTGAGTTTTTATATAAATCAGAATACACTGTTCTTAGACATGAGTAAAGCAGGTAGAGACTATGCTGGCACACAAAATAAGGGGAAATCATTGACCAGACATTAATCTCAAAAACATGAGTCTTTGGCAGTTTTGAAAGTATTTCTCACTCTAGACACAGACTGCTATTAGAATAAGATCTTAGTTTCTTTTAAAGACTTTCTACTTGTGGCTTTAGAGGAATCTGCAAGCTCATCAAATGTAAGATAAAGCACAACATGAACCTATGAACCACTATCCCCTCACTCCTCTCCAAAAGTAAAGCTTTTGCATATTGGAAAACAAAGACACAGCATTCTGCTCAGTTAGGTGTCAGGCTCGATTTCAGTGAAGCAAAATTAAGCTGTAGAAAATTTTACGGAGGGCTTACTTGAATTTCAGGAACAACCAACCAACCAATTGCTCTGATTCCATTGCAAAAACATCTCTCTTGCTCCTAAAGAGGCCGATTTTGATACAAGTAATGCAACAAAGGACAAATGTGGATGATGTAGCAAGGATAAATGTTTTGCCTTTAACTGCCTTCCTGTCAAATACTAGGTGGCACTAATCAGTGGGTGGTTTTGCCTGGTAACCACATTCCACTTGTTTGTGCTTGGCTGGAAAAGTGGGACACTGAAGCCTTTGACCCAGGGACTAGCAAGCACACACATTCACAACAAGGGAGGCAATTACAGATGTACTATCACTGCACTTCCAGTGAACTCCTAGAACATTTGTAAATGGTTCTGTGACAGGCAACCAAGGGTCTTTGGAAACTAAAAATTATAGACCAGTTTAACAATCCATTTAGCAATAGAGTGAGTAGTTTAATTGCATTTGAATCCTGCAATTCAGATGTAAATTAACATACAGATAGCATATTTCAGAGACACAGATGCAAGTGATTTGCTTGTTCCTTTCTGTTTATACCATAGTTAAATATAACACAAGTTTAACAAAATAAATTATCTCCCTGGCTAAGAAACTAAATGTTGATTAATCCAAAATTCCTGAATATATATGTATCTAATAAAAATTAAATCCAAACACATGGGAAAAAAAAAAAGAAAAATAACTGAAATCTACCAATATTTTGCCTCAGAAATATCAGAAACATCACAGAATAAACTTGGAATAATTGTTTTCCCACCTGCCAGGTAGAAGTACGGGGCATATCCGGAGACCGTATGAGCTGCTGACAGAACCTGATATGGTCCCAAAGTTTCACTGTTATCTCCCACAAAACAAAGCTAAGCTAAGCAGTTGGACCAGTGATGAAGTATTTTCTGAGATCAGAATAAATATTTTATGTTATAGTGATTTAAAAGTACATCTATGGAGGTGATATTTTACTGTTGTTGTAAATGCTCAAAAAAGTATAAACCCCTCATCACTGGGAAAATCCCATTATGATATTATCCAAACCTGTTACTAATACAACCAAAAAAGTATTCAGAATGCTGCTTCTCCTCCCAGTGAGAAAGTTGATGATACTACAAAAATTGAAGTCAAAAAACCAACTCTAGTGAGGAAGTGACCTCTTTTAAGCGATGAACATTCACAACAGATCACTGCCACTTCCCAGGCAAAGCTTTCATTGACTAAAAAACTCAATACAAGCACACCGAATTTGCTAAAAACACAGGTAGAGAACTTTATCATGGGAAGTAAAAATGGTGCAACCCTAAGCAAGGGATTTTTTTCTCAGCCCTCAAAATTTTGTTAAAGTTTCTTCAAGTTAAAGAGGGAGGAGCACTAATAAAGTCTATTTCTGCATTCAAAAGATGTCTTTTGTAGATATGACTTTATTGCTTTTCAAGGAAAACATATTAATCCAAACAGAACATTGACATTGATTTCTATTACTCAGAATAAACATTCCTTATCCCAGAGATGTACATTATTTTGAAATCCTTTATTTCATATTAATGTGTTATGGCCTCAAGAAAAAAAAAAAAAAATGACCCTATTAAGAATTTACAAATAATCTAAACTGTGTTTATTATTCTTTTGATAACTATTTTAATTACCCTGTGCACTTAATTTAAAAAAATGTATTTTCATCATGAACCTCAGTGACATAAGAAAGTTCAAATTGTACATGCTATCCAAAATCAATGCATATAACAAGTCTTTCCTGCTGACTGGTGCCTGATTCATATCAAGCAGCTTGTCTGCATATGAAAAGACTGACCTTTGAGAAAACGAAGAGAGAATCAAATATTAAAAATATTTTTTTTTATCCTACATGGTGGCTCTTGGAACGGAAGTTGCTTATAAAAATCTAATTTAATATTTGAAAGGTAAGATTTTTCAGGAAGAAGTTCCAGGAAAATAATTCAATTTTTTAACTGGTCTTTATATTCTTTGCTAAGGGAAAAATACATTTTTCTCTTTCTTCATATATCAAGAACCTTGGATAAGTTAGTTTCTACTCTGAAATAAAACAAAGCAGAATATAATTGATTCCTTCACAGTTTTTGACAAGTATCAGCTTTCAAGGACTGTAGACATTTACTAAGAAACTGTTATTTTTATGTAGTCAACATCATCATAAAGATATTAAAGAGCCACACATTGTTGAGTTTTTCAGAGAATCAACAAGATTTATCCAACACAAAGCCATAATAAGAACGGAATAAAAATTAGGGTCTCCTATAAATAAATCACAATTTTTAAAAAATTATTTGCTCTGAGATTATTTGAAGATACTGAGATATATATCAACTTACCTAAAAAAATATTTTGTAAGGAAACACCAAACAGCATAGACTACTTTACCATGCTTGGTATTGAAACAAAGTATATTGGGTTGGGTTTTTTAACTTTTGGACATAATACTTAAATGAAAATTTGAGTAAGCTGGCTATTAAACTTTTTAAAATGAGGTGAAAAGGACAGCAAAGCTGATTAACTTCTTGAAATGTGAGTGAATGGAAAGGAACACAACTGAAAAGAAAAACATTTATTTTATTTGCCCTGTGAAATACCCATTGTTACTAATAGCTGTCATCTTGGATGGTGCAGTAAAGAAGCTCACTTTTAAATAGTTCTTTTTTCCCATGTTCTTCTTGCATTTATTTTGAATCACACCTTTAGTAACACACTTTGCTGCACCCCCTTTTCCTAATCAGCCAGTGATGCCCATGAACACCTCAGTTCTCACTCCATTGCTGCTGACTTTGCAATAGTTTATGGATCTCTCCTCTCAGACCCTTCCTCACAAAATCTTTGTAGTTCTGCATTTCATATGTTGGATGAGGTGGAACAAAGTAACTTCCACCAGCTTCATAACACAAACAGACACAAGCTCATAGAAGGAAGCCTCTCATAGTAAAATCCTTATTGATAGAAGCAGCAAAAGGTGCATTCCTGTACTTGATATTCAATGGTCTTAGAACATAAGGTGCCAATTTATTTGCTGTGTAATAAACCTGCTTCTCTTGCAAAAGTATCTTTCATGAAAAAAAAACCTGTTTCAAAATTCAAAGAAGAAAAGAATTCAGAAAAGAATGGTGATCAACCTTATTTTTATTACTTCAGTGAAAAACAAAGAGCATATGAGCTATCACTGAGCTCATTACACTCACAAGTCACACATTCAGGCACAGACACAGAGATGACAAATTGTTTCACCTCAGATGAACGGCTGTATCCTCCCAGCAGATAAAGAGCCGAACTTTGGACAACAGCCCAAGATCCTGTTGAATAAATGAAAGAAAATCTGCTCAGTCAAAGTTTATAAGAAAGGATCCTCTCTTGTATGAAATGGTGAAACTAACAAGGATGATGCTTGAGCTGGGACAACCTTCTCAGGATTAGCCTCTATTGAGGTTTTCATTATTTTAGCGGAAAAGAATAAATGCAAACAGTCACTACAAAAGAACATTGCACAAAATCTTCCTCAATGAGATGTGTTCCTGTTGTTTCTATTCCATTGAGTCTTTCTAATCTTCAAAGTTAACTATATGGTATATTTCATAATAACTATTTAAAATGGCTACACAAGTATATGCAATACTGTGTTACTTGCAGAACTATCTGCTTTCACAGACTGCTGCTATTGCATTCAGGATTGATTTATAGACATAGGAGGACTGCCAAAACAGACTTTGTACCACTCTGCTTATTTCAGTCACTCTGTTCCAAATGGAGCGTTTATAAACAGAAACAAAATATGTAGATAGAAAATTACACTTCTTTTATACAAGAAAATGCTTGCAAACTCAAAATATATTTGTGTATGAAAAGGTATTTGTGAAGGAATGAAATTTTATGCTCAACAAAAAAACTACACAACAAGAAAATTAGGAATATGACACAAATGACAAAAGCCAACAAATAATTTTAAGTGCAAAACTCTCTATCATTTATTTCAAAACATGCAAGTTGAACAGTTTTATGCGTTACTAATAGAGCAATTGATGTAATCATGTGAAAAGAGCTCAGTGCCAGGATAGGTGTGAAGTGCATTTCAAGATAAGCAAATAAGCCTTAGAGAAGTTGCTTTTTTCTGTTATTTGTCATCAGACTTCCCACTAAGAAAATTTATATTCCTGCTTTGAAAAGGAAAATATTCTGAATGCAGGCAGTGCAATTTGATTTCTTTTTTCAAGACTTAAATTCAATTTGCTTTTGCATCCCCTTCTTCAAGGGTGGGTTGGCAAGCCAGAATTGAAACCTCTCCACTGTTTATCCCTGTGTTCAGCCCATGCAAGCATGTCAGAAAGTAGGTGTGAATTTCCCAATGCACAGAGTTTGGCAATAGCTTAGAACATTTCCTACCTGCAAGAGTGGAGGATCAGGGAGCACAGACTGAGCTCAGGGTAAGTGAATGGTACAACTAAGTGGACCTGGCTGTTACTAACAGGATCTGCTGAAGCCCCACTGATTTCACTGGGTTTTGAACTGACTGCAGTCAGTAAGTCAGTAAGGCAGTAAGTCTGACTCTTCAGCAAAAAGGAATCGTTTGCAGCCTGGAACTCATGAAGCTGTTGGATTCTGCTTTCGAGCTCTTACAAATTATGCAAGTTAAACTGCCTTCTTTCCACCTGTGTGATAATACAGCAATAACACCCTCCTTATCTGCTGCAGGATGGTTTGTTTAATATGCAGGTAGGCAGAGCCAGCTGTTGAAGCCCATAATGCCAACAGATCCATCCAAGGAAATGGATGAATAAAAGTAAAATAGAATTTTTCTTCTTACTAAAATACCAATTAACTGTTATCACTTGTTTTGTTTGAAAGACTTACATGGAGGGAAACGAACAAACAAGCCAAAAGGCTTAAATATCTTCTACAGGGCGGAGAGTTTATCAGTGAACTTTCTTGAAGCTGCTTAGTCACTGTCACATGGAGCTGTCGGGGCTGGTGGTGACAAACTCAATTTCAAGCACTTTCCAGTCAGCACTAATGGCAACAGACCTTACATTAGGCATGGCTCTCATTACCGAGCTTCAAAACACTGCACAGGAGAGCAGAGAAGTCTTCAGGAAAGAAAGCTCTTTTACTTCCCAAAAAAACCGCTTGGGATCTGGAGAGACAGTAGTTTTCCAGACAAAAATGAGTGACTTTGTAGAATATAAGTGAAGCAGTCAAGACACTTCCTAGAAGTAGACAAATAAATGCATTTACCTCTTTTGTGGCTATTTTTTTTCCATATTGCATGTCTGGCAAATCTTTTTTATAACATCAGGTGGCATAAAAAAATCAAAACAAACCCTAGCAGTTAATTAAATGTATTTTCAGAATAAAAAGGAAGATAAACAAGCAGGGGAAATATTTTCTTGTAGTAAATGCTTTGGAATTACAAGTAAGTTTATAAGAGTTGAAAGTTTACTTTGAGGGATTTTTAGATTTTCTTTGATTTTTATACATAATTATGTGATGATAATGATTAGAGGCGTTGCTTTACAACGTGCTACAAAGAGCTTCCTCCGGTACCCAATTTTTAGCACGAAGCAAATAACTGTATAAAGCACTGAACTGACCCTCCAGAATATTTTCACATCTCTCTACCATAGTAGAGATGAAAGTTGGCAGAACTTCAGCTGAGATAAAATAGAACAACCCCAGCAACATTAAAAGTGATCCTTTTGACAGTAAGGTTTATCCAAATATTTTCTAAGTCCATATGCAGAACTCAGTCCTTGAATTCTTGCTTAGAATGGGTGGCTTAGAAGAAATATTTTGATTTTCTGTATCTGCTTTATTACTAACACAAATTATATCATTGAGAAAGGCTGGATAATAAACAAACAGCTCTCCCTCATTTTAGATACAGGATATGAAGGGAGGAATAGACTTGAGCACCTTGAAATTCAAGAGGTTTGAGAAAATAGGGAAATTTCTAGCAGTCTACATAACTGCAGTAATAAACTGTGGCGTTTAGAAATAACACTGCCTGTGTTTTTGCCTCCAGTAGACTTTTGCAACAGCAAGCATGATTCTTTATATAATCAGTGCCATACATTAATTAAAAATTTAAAATTATACGTATAAAAAGCTTGAAATCTTTAATTTCATTTTTTATCACAATACATCAAATAGTAAAAATAAATAACACATTCAGTTACATAGAGGCATTAACATCATGGTATATTTGCTAGGCATGTTATTACAGTATGAAAGCAGCTGAGCTTTTCCTTCCCCAGCTACATTTTGTACCAAATCCTTCTCTATTACATGACCACAGCCTCATAATGTCCCTGAACTTATCTGGTTTGAACCAGCTATACCTGAATGCTGGAACAACCTTAAGACACTTTCATTATATAAAGTCACTACAGCTTTTTTTTTATTTTCACCTAGTCTAAAACAATAAACTGGTATAAATTTTATATGATATTTTAAAGAATCAAAATGGACCCCTACATCTTTAGGAAAGTCTGTAGACTAATATTAACTGTAGTGGGTTTTAAATCATCTTTATGAATAAGGACAGTATCTAACCAATATAGGGTTAAATGGAGCTCAGATTCAATAAGTAAATAACAGTCAAGTATTTTTAAGGTCTTAACTAATGAGCAAACCTACTTTAAAAAATGCAACTTTCAAAGCTCACAAGTTTATGAGATTTTAATTAAAGTGTTCTGCTCTTAATTTAACATATACCCTTAGGTGCCCAGGTAATGAATTAAACAGATTGGAGGATATTGGATGGGGTTTTAAATTTTTCTCTATTATTTTAAGGCTATTTTCATTGTTGCACTAGATCTGCTTCACATAGGAAGAGTTTTTAAGAAAAGTAGAACTGGATTTATCTCATTGCTCAAGGCATGGGTTCAATTTTCCCTTTTCTAATGTTCCTGTAATAAAATTTCAAATTAGAAACATTGTTAGAGCACTTTCTTTGGTTTAAGTTTGATTTTCTGAAAAATATTTAAAAAAATAAGAAACTTAAATTAAAAAGTAAGATTTATGGTTTAGGTGTGTCAAAACCCCTTTTTGGATGTTGAACAAAAAAAGTAGAACTCAAAATGTTCAACCTGGCTAGAGTTTACAAAATGTTTTCTCATCATAAGTACTGCAATGGGAATTGTTGGATTTTGATAAAGTGTGAAAACCTGATCTCCATCAGCAAGTGCAGAGCATCTAAGGCCTCAACTGACAAGGAAATAGGTGGTTTTTCTGCCTCCCAATATCAGCTCATGTTAAAATAAGCCTGCAGGAATAAGATTTTCCATGAAACCTACCTTAATCAAAGACCGATCTAAACAGAAGACTGTAACTCTAATTAAAAAAACCCTAAGAAATGGTATTATCTTCCATTTAAGCTGTGTTCCCACTCTCATGTTTATTACTTCAACTTTTCTTCCTATTAAAGATTTCATTTCTCTTGTAAATATGCCCTTGAAGGTATCACATGTAGCAAGAATTCCATATGAACACTGGGAGAATGGCCCAGAGCATCTATGCAATGCCCTTTCAGCAAAACAGAGCTTGTAAGGAAATGCCTATCTCAATCTAAAGTGTGTCCTTCAAGTCACTTTATGCAGCTTAAAGTACCCTTTTGTCTTACTCAAGGTTATATATCCAAATGATTAAGGTTTCCTACCTATTTGTCTGGTCTTATCATCGTGTCCCTTTATGTATATTCTCCACAGTCATTTTGCCTTCAGTTGGTTTCTCTTTGGATTCTGCTTGAACTTTTCCTTTACCTTCAGCCAATTACTACTTAAGTAAAAGTTATGATGTAAGTTCCCCAGCAGTTAATAACTTCCTCCTGAATTCCAAAGCCTACTTGCTGGAAGAAGGACATGCTGTTTTGGAATTCAAGATTCACATGCCTGACTACTTCTTTGTTCCGTGAGATTTTATCTTCAGAGCAAGATTCTGCAGAAGACAGGAGTAAAACAGCATCTATTTGTTTTCTCATTTGGTTTTTGATTAAACCTGGTGAAATTATTGGAAAAAAGTTTGTCATGCCATTCTTTTTGGTGCTTTTTCTCTCAGAAATGTAGATAAAATGAGTTTCATAAAGAGTTTATCAATGACATTTTCTCCATGGCAAAATCCCAGGAGCTGTCATACTCGGAAGTGTGACGATGTGTCCCATTGAAACACCAGTGTCAAAGGAAAGAATAAATATAGGTAAAGACAGAAAATAATTTATCTTAACCACTTCCCACAGGTTTACCCAAGGTAGTCTCCTATCTCATTCTTGGGAACAATGTGATTAAACATAGGTTTGGATCCAATGCTATGAAAGAGACAAGGCACCTCAGACAGTATGGATGTCCCTTCAAAGTCCCTACCTATGCATTGATGGGGAGACCTTTGTAGTCTTATTCTCTGTATCTCTCTGAACACATTATTCCCTACTAAAATCAGTAAGAAATTAGCATAATTCACTTTCACAAAGTGTAAGAATCTTTGTCACGAGATTTGTAGCACATTAAGGTTTTTCAGTTTCTCCTGTTTAGAGAGGGAAGGAAGGGCTAAAGGCTTCTCATCTACTGTCTCATCTACTGCTGCTGAGTTGCCCTCAGCAATACAAGCAGAGGAAAAAACACATCAGTAGCAATACGAAATTACACTTTGAAAGTCTTCCTTTTCTGGAGCAGAAAACTGAGCCTCAAGTGGTGATATTTAATATGCCCTGTCTAGGCAGCAATTCTATGTTACTGTCCCAGCCTTTTTCAGAAGCCACCAACCTGGCATTAAATTCCTATGCCAATATCCCAGGAGATTTCAAATTTCTCTCACTTGTTCAGCTCACCAGCTCCACTTTAAACACATGTTCATTAGCTGCAAAGAGTTTAGTCTTTGATCACAAAAAAAAAAAAAAATTAATCCATTCTTGGTCATACAGAAATAATGGACTGAGTTTATAGCTATGTGGGTATACACTTTACCAGCTGATTCAGGATGTATTGCTCAGCTGCTGTTGATTACAATAAAAATTTGAAGTTTTTCAATATTTACTATCTCATGAAAATCTATAAGTGAGAAAAAAAATGTTACACAGTTTACTATAATTAGTACCTTTATCCTTGTGACTGATAGGTAGTTTGTATAACAGCTATAACCCTTTTTTACTATATCATTGAAGTTTCAAATAAAAGAAGTTCAGAGAATACTGACACTAGAAAGACGTTTAGGAAAATACCTATTTTTTAACTCTACTCATGCCCCATCAGCTCTTCAATTTACACCTCCACTATCACGGTGTGGCCCAGAAATGTTTCCATGAATTTGTGATGCTAGTGGTTCTTTAATCCTAACTCTAAATCAAACTTGTTTGAATGGTGTGATTAATCAATCAACACCATTATCTTTACGACAAATACTTCAGGGAAACTCTTTTCATTAATACCTAATTCAGAATAATTGTTTTCACATCTTCTCATTATTAGTCAGGCTTTATCTCCATTCATATCTGACAAGAGGTAAGACAATACCACAACAATTGACGTTTCCTTCCAGAATGCAACAGATTAATTATTTTATCTTTTTTTTAATATAACTGCACTAATTTTCTCCTTCATTTGCTGCACTGTAATGGGAGACCATTGAGTTTACCAAAATAATCTTAAATCTTCTTATTATAAGTTTACAGTGTAAATCTTACTTAGAGGATCTCAGTCTATGGGGAGTTACCTAAAGGAAATGTGAAAAATGAACATTTAGTAGGTGAAATTAACTGTGCTGTAATTGTCAGCAGCCCTGTGATTTCGGCTGTGACACCGACTCCACACTTTAGTAAATCAGCTGTACATCTCTCCTTGTTAACTCATCCTGAAAAGTTTTTTCCCATGAAGAGCTGCATTGATTTACAGCCCTTTGGAAAGGACCTGAGCTGGTAGCAGATTCTAGCAACTGGGACAGATTCTTGTAACAACTCACTATCAAATCAATATAGCAAGGGATTTTTTTTTTTAATTGCCCAAAAAGCAATTAAAAGAAGACAAGAAAGATCTGTTGCAGTAATTCCTACTTTCATAATTGACATTTTTTTACCTGAAATAGTCCTGTTTTATCTACAAAAACTCAGTATTTTGCTTTCTATAATTAACCCATAAAGTGGAATTATTTGCCAGAACTTCTGGTTTGATTTTCTTTTGATTCACTGAAAAATAACATGATTTATATTCTAAAAGTGAAACTATAATTTCTCCTCAGTGTCTCATTGGATTTAAACCTCTTCATATGAAGAGTGAATACAAAACAACAGCAAACAAGAAAAAGTGTTCTTCATACATCTGTGTTTTATTTTCAGAGGCAAATTTGATTTTAAATTCATTGGAGAGAGAAGTTCCCTCTTGGGTAGGGCTCAAGTTCATTTGTAATTGGAGGAATGAAAAAGAATCAATATTTTTACCCACTTTATTTGGAAGTGTAACTCAAAAAAGGTAAACAATGTCAGTGTTGCAAAGAACTGAAACACACACATGCAGAAAGGTCTAAACAGACAGGATAAAAATCCTGGTACAGAAGTGCTGTTAGCTCAGCTGAGGTAACACCATATGTTCTCTTTCAAATCTCTCACTCTTGAATGATAATGTTCAAACCTCCTCTTTAATTTAGCTCTTATCTCTCTGCTGAATTTTTAAAAGAAAAAAAAATCAGTGCAAATATGCTAAAAGAAAAAAAATTGTAAGGTAAAAAATTTTAATTAGCTGGTGAATTGGTAGTCTCAAGCATTTTTTCACCATGGCAATTCATACCCAAAGGTGAATTTTCCCAAAGCAAAACTTTTTGAGTAAACCTGAGTGGCTTCACCTTTTGAACACTTCAGCTGCTTTTTAAATCAAAGCTTTTAACTTTCAGAAATTCAAGTTTTCAGAAAATATTCAAGTAATCCTGAACAAAAGCTTAATTTGGATAAATGTATCCTTGAAAAATGATTTCTGTACCAAATCAAGGTGTCTCTGCTGTATTCACAATGTTGATGCTGTCTTTAAGTAATTTTAAAGAGTACTTATATGGAACAATTTAAATATAAGAACTTTCTCTAAGGGATGAAATGGTATTTTCAATGAAGCAAATATAAATTTTATCATTATTGTAAAGATAAGGATTTTACACAAAATTTTACCTTGTCCACACTTATATGACTTTCTTGGACTAAGATCCATTTTTCCTCTCCCATATTTGCTAGAATTCCTGTTATGGAAGGTTCCTGGGGATACCTTCATGTTTCATGACAAAAAAGCCCATCAAAATAAATTAATTTATGTGGATAATTTTCATGTGAGGAGCTGAATTCAGAGGGGAGGGAGTGATGGAACAAGTGCTTAGAGAAATGAGTTGGAATTATAGTTCTCTTGTACCACAATTTTATCTTCTGTTGAAGAAAACGAAAGAACAGTTTGTCTGAGACTTTTTAGGACATGCTATGCAATTCAAAGCTGCCCTGTGTGAAACCCTGGTAAAAGGTGAAACTTTCCCACTTAACTTTCAAAGATAAAAGAGATTCCTATATCGAAACCTCAGCCACTGAGCAATACTGGTAAAAGAGATTCTGTCCGTGAATAACGTGGCCTCTTTCAGCTAAATTTCTTGGGTTTAAGCTTTGGTTTTATCAAGGGCCATAAGATGATTAATACTGGAAGGAACCTCATCAGGTCACCTCCTTCCTGCTCAGGGCACAGGAATTTACAGGAGCTCAGTTTGTACGTGTGTCTCTATATACATGTTTATACACAGCACATCATAACAAATCCCTTCTACACCTCTAACCTTGGATCCTGACATAACTTCCTCAACACACTGGTGTGCACAGTTATATTAGAAAAAAAGAATAAGAATTAAAATACTCCACAGTTTTCCTCACTTAAAAAATATATTGCTGGTATCAGTATATTATAATTCATTAATTGGAATACATTTGGAGTAATTACTTTGTCACTTGAATTTTAAGAGAGGTTTTTTCCTGTTGTGATACACCTTTTTTTCATGGGATGAAAAGCAGGATTTATCTGGTATGGTACTGTAAAACCCAGAGGGCTTTTCTTCACTTTGGCTATTGTTATATATGCCAAAAGCCCATTATACCTGGCAAGGTAAGGCAGTTTCACTGCCATGTAGATGGTATATTTAACTGGGTTTAAAAATATTAACAAATAAATATGGATGGTGACGATGACATGAACAGAAAATAATCAATGTGACTAGCACATGAATGACAGACATTGTTTGTTTTGACACAGGAAACACTTGTTTACAAAATCATTCATGAAGGAGGGGAGAGTCCCAAACCTTTACAAAATCTGCCTCACTATATCCTAGTCTTTCCTGTGAAAAACACAGTTTTGCAGCATACATACTCTTAAGCAAGTGTCAATACATGGGATATTATTTCTTTTTCCATTGGGAACTGTGAAGGAGACTCATTTGTAATAACTGACAGTGAAATAGTGGCTCTGGAATGTATGACATCATTTACCTGAAACACATTCCTACCTTAGAGACAGGCTGATATTCTATATGACAGTTTTCCAAATAAATCTCATTCCATTCTGTCTTGTAATCATTGCATTTCTCAGGTCTGTCTATTAAGACTTGCTAAAAAAAATAAATTATTTTCAGCAGAAGCCATGCTGTGTTCTGATTAGAAAGGAAACTGTAGAGGAATTAATGGTTTTCAGGTATTAAACCAAAAAATCCTGCTTATGCTCTTGCATTGACCAAATCTTTCTAAGATATAATTCAAATAATTAGTCAGTTGTTACTGGCTGCATTCAGAACAACCACTGTTGTATCATTGATATTAAAATCAAACGTCTTTAATAAGTGACTGTGTTTCAGAGCTTAAGGAATGAGAGCCATTTCTTTTAGCAATGGCAAATAATTTTATAGTGATAAATGGAAGCACATTAAAAACTCTGGGTGAAATTGCCCTTCTTCACAAGGCAAACACCACTCAAAATCTGGATCATTGAACTGTTGTGCTGAAGTCGCTCAATTCCCATGATTTGTATTCTCCACATAACTGCCAATACACATGAATTTTATACCATTTTAGCATATCTACCTCACTAAACTGTGGCCATCTCTGCAGTCAAATAGCAGCAAGAACAAAAGTGTACTGATGCAGAGGTACTGCAAGATGTATAATGAATATTGCTGAAAATCAGAAGGATTATTTTCAGCTACTTCAGCAAGTTTGTGGTGAGGTTCTTGCTTTTAAACCTTACCCTAAGATATCATTTTACTATTTTTTTTACATTCATACCAGTTTCTAGAAAAGCAAAAGTTCTAACCAAGAGGGAAACACTTTTAAAAATATATCTTGTAAAAATATTTGTAACTGCTGCGTGAAACTGAAAACATTTTTTGCAGTTTCACGCAGCAGTTACAAACACTTTTACAAGTCACTCAGAGAGGGAAGTATTATTTAACCTAACAGACCAAATGGAACAGATTAGCTAGGAAAGAATCCTATCAGTTTAGAAATTTGCTTGTACTCAGGAGAGAGTATTCGGATCTGAATCCGAATCCATTGCAGCAGATGCCTGCTGAACCATGGAAATATTAACAGTTGGTAATAGATATAATTTGATAATTAAGTGCAGAATTCCCTGTTTCAGTGTGGATTCAACTTTGACAGAAAACCATCTTCCCTGCCGCCCCCCCTAAACAAAAAAAAAAAAAAGAAAATCCAAGAGTTTGGGGTTTTGATGTTTTGATGATCAATATAATTTGAAAATTTCTAAGGGATAGCACCTTGAGTTCCTACCATAGAATTCATAGAAACCAGCTCAAAACCTCATTCACACTGCATTTCTTAGAGCTGTCCTGAAGATACTTGCTTCCTAAGCTTCATTTCCCATATACATGAGCAGCAGGTCTACTTCTGCTTTTCTGAGCCAGCAGATGAAAGTACAAAACACATTTTGCTTCAGCAGCTTTCTTTAGTTTGGGTTTGGGGTGTTTTTTTGTTGGTTGGCTGAGGCCTTGTGATCCATTTTGTACTCTTCTGGAACAGCATAAATTAAGAATTACTCTGGCATACAGAATTAGTTGTCTAGAGGTTCATCCTTTTGCCTTACACTTGGTAATATATACATGTCATAACTTTGCATAATGCAAAGGACACATTGCACTAATTCAGTTTCCCCTTCCCTTTATGAACTCAGCCAAAGAAAGAGCTCTCATGTCACAAAAACTGGGTTAAGGGGTTATGGCTCAACCTCAGGTGCTTGTTGTTCCCCTCAGAAGGCAACTGCTGCAGGTCAGCTGGTATTGCAGCAGTCTCTGCCTGCTCCAGTTCTGTCAAAGGGGCTGAGTTTAAAAAAAGCCACAACAAACCACAGATGGGATGAGAGGGAAGCAGATGCATAGTTAAGCTGTCAGATCCAAAGGGTGATAAATTCTGCCTTACAAAGGCAGAGGGTACAGAGGAGACAGCAAGAAACCACCCAAGCCAGTGATCTAGGAAGCTGCTCAGCTGCACCCAGAGTAGGAAGTCTGAGTACATCCTCAGAGGTGTTCTTGGATGTGTTTTGTCATCAGATTTCTAGTCCCATGGGACAAGGTCAATGTTTGCAATGTAAAGAACTGTGGGTTCACAAAGGAATAAATACACCTATTCTATGTATTGTATCCATGTTATAACTGTATATGTTTGCCTTTTAAAAATTGTATTGTTAATCATACAAACTGGGATTATTTGCAGAATAACAAATTAATCAATAGAGTGAGCTGTATTTACAGTACTAGAGTTATTAGAGACATTACAGTTTACAGCTGCTGAGATTTTGTCCTACTATATGAGAAACTTTCAGCAAATTATTGAACATCACACAGAGAGAAAAGACAGAAGAGTTATTTATAAAAACAAAGAAGAGCTATTTCTCATCGACTTTTCTAGATACCAGGAAAGCTTTCCAAACCAAGATGATGAATAAAATGATTTCCTGTGTTCCATGTCTGCTTCCCCTTTAGTACTAATTACACTTCCATGCTTATCTGACACCTGTCTGCTTTTAAATCACTAATTAAAATATGAAATGTGGAAAGCTATTTTTAAGCACAGAATTATATTGTTTCACCAGGCTGATTGAGTTCTTCCCTTTTCAAAGAGGTGCTATCATACATTTCAGATCTTAGGGTTCAAAATGGAACAGAGACCAAACAAACTTTCCCACCATTTTTCAGAACAAAGCTTTCTGCTCTGTTTGCACTCTGTCTTAACCAAAATCACTCTCCTCTGGGAATTATGCTGATTTAATTAGTAATGCTGGACCATGACCACAAATACAGCCATGTTAATTTCATCTGCATTCCAAACACAGGGAAAAGCCTGTTATAGGAAAGAAAGATTCCTTCTATTTCTTGTGCCTGCACAATTCTCCTCTGTATAGGAGAGAATTGTGTCTCTTAGCTGCTTATTCTGGATGTTCATTTTCTTGTCCCAAAAAACCCTCCATGCAAAATTCATCCACAGAGTACTCATCTTCTCCAGAACACTGGAGAGAAATCACACTAGCAGATACTTGCGTAAATTAAGGTATTTGGTATACAAAAATAAGTCTAAATGGTCTTTTGTTAGCATTTTTGCAAGCTCATGCGAACACATAAGCACTAGACTATAAAATACATCAAAAATACTCTGAAAATTTTACTAAGCAGTATCTTAAATCTACTTAAAGTACTGGATCTAGCTTTTGAAGGGGTATAGTTGGAATTGAAATAAAAATGTTCTCATGTTCCATGCTGTTTGAGGATGCAAGCTCTCACTGAACATAAGAGAATATCATCTTTAACAAATGCTTTTAGGAGGTTTGTTGCATATTCCTGAATTTTCCACCAGCAAATTTTTATGTAACCTTTTTTTACTAAAAATATTTATAAGTATCTGAACAATGACATGGAGTGTAATGTTAAAAAAAAAAAGGAAAAGGAAAAAAGAAAAAACAAAAAAGAAAAATCTCATTATTTTTACTTGTACAAAAACATCTTCTGCTTAATAGTTACATTTTAGGAGATAAATTCTGCAGTGGTATATTCACAATAACATCAATTCAAGTCTCAAAACCCTGCAGGAAGGCATTATATCATATGGGCTACATGCTAGAGTTCCACAAGGCAAAATCAAATATAATATAGTAAATGCAAACCAGTTCCATTTGTGTGTGTGGAGAGCTGCCCAAAGTAATTCATGGAGGCAGAAATATATAGTCTCCTCTGGGCTCTAGATACCACTTTTTCTGTCACTCTCTCCATCCATTGCACTTGCTTCAAACTGCACACTCCGGCTTCAAAAGGAAAGCTCCTGTCACGTGAGAAGAAAAAAGAATTTCTTAATCCATTCCATCCATCTCTTCATCCCACATTGTTTTACTTCAGATCATACTGAAGTTAGAGGCTTTTACACGTGTTTCCAATGTGCTGACACAGATATTCAGACTGAGGACGGGCTTATGTATGTGCATATATATGTACATATATATATCTACATAAACAGCTGGATCTGATCTCACTGTTCATCCAGCTGCCATTTGGTTCCACACACATCACTCCAGGGATGTACAAACACAACAGGAGAGATCCACGCACCATCTGAACCTCCTCTGTACCTGCCTGACGCTGGCAATTTGCACAAAATCCAGCGACACAGAAATAATGGTATATGTGTGTCTAGCTTTGCAAATTTCACTTTAATAATACAGACAAACACAGGGATTTCAACTTTCTCAAGTCTTACTCTTTTCTATTTGTTGTCATGGATACTACATCTTCTCTTTCTCTTTTCTCTCTTTCATCATATTCGACTTTTCTCCGTTGGTGTCCATGGTGACACCCTGCTATCAGTACACAATGCATGTCCCAACTTCCACATTTTTAAAATGGGCGCAGGTATTTTAAGAAGTTTTCTCTATGTATACTATTGTATATTAATATCTCTTTACTAACAAGGAATTTAAAAAAATAATTTTCTGTTTACTTATGAGATATTTTCAGTTTTATTCACTTGGATAAGCTTATGAGTTGCAACATCTTCTTTTCAGGATGGCCTCTGGGGACAGCTGCCATACATTCAATCCATCACACAGGCAAATGAGGATGCAGAGCAATCAGGCAAGTGTTTATGCATCAAAATATAATTGCCTGAATTTCCGGAGATGAAGAGCTTCAGAAGTAGACAGCATAAGCAAGCAGGCAGTGCAAGAAAACTCATAATCTGAAAACATTTCAAAAATACACATTTTCTCCTGTAACTCACAGTTGCTTTTAAATGATTTACCAATATGCACCTTGAGGGAAAAAAAAATCCCTAAAACCCCAAGATCACAATACTAAAATGGTGCACACAATTTCATTATTTTATTACTTTCTCATTTAACAGATTGTTTTCAGAGGATCCAGCAAATACAGTCATTGGTGGGTCAACCTACCAGTTAGAACTTGAA
Organism: Leptocoma aspasia; assembly: GCA_013399835.1. Taxonomy (NCBI): domain Eukaryota; kingdom Metazoa; phylum Chordata; class Aves; order Passeriformes; family Nectariniidae; genus Leptocoma; species Leptocoma aspasia. Next base: position 375,276 of record VXAX01001848.1, read on the forward strand.
CCGGCTTGAAGATGTTATTTTCACATCTCTCTGTTTATGAAGACAAACTTTGTAGTAATGAGTTGTGGTTTTAAAGATGCAGGGTCACGCTGGTCTTGTGGCTTACCAGGCAGGTTTGGTTTACAAAACAGAGAAAACAAATAAATGAAGTAATAAACAAAAGGTTTTGTGGTATGATTCTCTAAACTGGGGGCGAATTCCCCCAATGAGTCAGTGGCAAAACTTCCAATAGCTTCAGTAAGGCTGGGCTCCCAAATGGCACTTTGAATTTCCACAGGCAGTGAAGTGTATCCTGAGCATGCAAACTTCAGCCCCAGAGAAGCTCTGGAAAACAAAGAAGTGAATCACTGTGTTGGACTTGCCAGGCAGCAGCTGTCAAACATTCCCATGAATATTTGGTGGTAGGAATCCTGCCATACTGCTGAATTCAACACAAATAAATAATTCTGATCTGTCTTGGTGTGATAAAGTAACCCCCCAAAAATGATGTTTACAGCTGCATGAAATCATATTTGTCAGGGCACAAGTGCAAGAATTTTAAAGTTTATAGCATGCACAATAAGTATTCCCTAGTGCCATAAACTGTAGAAATTCAGTCATGGACACTGTAAATTAGATTTGCTAGTTTTTCCCTGAGATGCAATCCAGAGACAATTCCTCTGATTTCCTTCACTTATTTTGCCATCTTCCCAGGAGAGAGCTATTCCAACTTGCTTGCTCAGTAAACTGATATCTGAAAACTGGCTGCTAATTACTCTCTGTTCCAATTCTCAACTGGTGATCTGGGAAATCAAAGTCCTGGTCTCCTATGCACAGTAAGATCAATAAGCTACCACCTAGACTGCTGAGACATGATGTCAGTATTGGCTGTTCTACAGAGCATCCCCCCTCTGGTTTGCCTCTAAATTGTAATGATAATGTGCTCCTAAATTATTCAGACTGTTCAAATTTACCCTATTTAAAAAAAAAAAAGTAAAAAGGAGTGTGAACCTGGTAGCTATATAGCTATAGATAACTGATCCCAGTAGAGTTTCCAGACGTAAAAAAAGGCAGAGTTATTTCAAAGTGTGTTTTACAAATGATGTGTTTCCAGCTTTAAGAAAGACAACAAGCATGAATGATGGCTATTTCCTCGTTTAAAATCAATAGATTTCACCTGTGCAAAAATTTACTATGCAGATAAAAGCAAAAAGCATTGAACAGATAATCTATATGGAAAGATTGGGGTTTCTTTCTCATATGGGATGGTTGTTGCTGGTCTGCTGGATGCAATAAAGTTCAGCAAATTCACACAAGCAGCAACTCACACACTCCTCCATTATACGTGTTCTCACTGACTGGTGTCCTACAAATGATGAAGACCTGACAAAAGAAAAAACTTAATAACTTTGTGTTTGATTTTAGATTTTTATAGGTAATGAATAATGAGCATTTACATGTACTTACAAACCTGATAGTTTTGGGAGGGCATTTTTACAGCCCGGAGAAGTAGGTAACCAAAATTTCCATCTATAATTACCTGCTGGGTTTTGCAGAAGAAAAAAAAAAAAAAAGAGGGAAAAAAAAGAGCACTTGCAAGGCAATAAAAAATAGCTCCCAAATGGCTGGAGTGGAATTAAAATTGCAACAGACCAGATTTAACCATGTTAAAAATTAAATACTGTTACTGGCAAGCAAAATTTGCAAAGGATTGTAAAATTATGGACCAAAAAGGGAAGTTAATCCATTTTCAGTTTCATGGTTTGTGATATTGTCTCGATTTTTAAGGCATTTTCTGATATTGCTCAATTCCATTGTGACGCTTCATAATTATAATCCTTTATTTGTGGTCTCTGTATCTACTCTAATGCTAAAACCTTAAGCCTCTCTAAAACTAAGGTCATTACCTGATTGCTCCAGTTTATCCTCCCTGAAACATCAACCGTATCCAGGGATCTCTTAAAGGGCCACACATGTTTAGAGCCACGACAGACCTGACTGAAAGAAAATTCTTTGCTGATGGTCTTCTTGCGGTAGCAAAGCCATGCATGCACTGCAGGCTATGGTAATGCTGTTGTGTGCTTGAATCCCCATTAGTTTAAATTCTGGGCACAAACACGGCACCCAAAAAATCTAGAACAGCAAGTTGATTTAACAGCTAAATAAAACTTCCCACTATCACATGATAGATTTCTGTGGTTTTCTGTATGTGACCTTTCACCTAGGGAGGAGCAGCCCCAGGCACCAGCACAGGCTGGGGGTGACCTGCTGGGCAGCAGCTCTACAGAGAAGGACCTGGGGGTGCTGGTGGACAACAAGGTGTCCATGGGCCAGCAGTGCCCTGGGGGACAAGAAGGCCAATGGGATCCTGGGCTGCATTAGGAACTGCATTGCCAGCAGGTCAGGGAGGCGATCCTGCCTCTCTACTCAGCCCTGGTGAGGCCTGTCTGGAGTGCTGTGTCCAGTTCTGAGATCCTCAGGGCAAGAGAGACATGGAGCTCCTGGAACTGGTACAGTGGAGAGCTACAAAGGTGATTGGGGAACTGGAGCACCTCACTTACAAGAAAAGGCTGGATGAACTGGGCCTGCTTAGCCTGAACAGAAGTCTGAAAGGGGACCTCATCAAAATAAATGTTTTTGAAGGGTAGGTGTCAAGAAGATGGATCCAGACTATTCTTGGTGTGCTGAGCAACAGGACGAAAAGGATCAGGGACAAACTGATGCACAAGGAGGTTCCATCTGAATCATGGTAAGAACTTCAATACTGTGAATGTGACTGTGGAACAGATTGCCCAGAGAAGTTGTGGAATCTCCCTCACTGCAGATATTAAAAAACTGTATGGACAATGTAATGAGTTGTATGCTTTGAGTGACACTTTCTGGACCACGTGACCTCACTGTGGTCTCTTTCAAGCTTACCCATTCTGTGATTCTGTGGTCATTGGTGGCCCAAGACCTGCCTGGGGAGGATGTTTTCTTCTGGTTATGAGAGCTTGAAGAGACAGTCCGCTCTAAGTAACTTATTAGGACTCCAGAAGGATAAAATAAATTTGCTTGTTTACTTGCTTAATATTACAATTCCAGGCAATTCGACTGTGTTGTAAATCAAACAAGCTGAGCAGGTGACCAGATTGGCTGAACAGGGAACTCCCTAAGATGCTCAAGAGGAAAAAGAAATTGTGTGATCTTTGGAAACAAGGTCAGGATTTGCAGACAGAGCACAGAGTATATTTATGCAGGAAGAAGGCACAAAAGGCTTAAGTTTAATTAGAGTTTAAATTGGCCAGTGATGATTGAGATAACTAAAATGATTTTTTAAGTATGCAAATAGAAGGAGGTCTAAAGACATCATTGTATGTCCCCTCCAACTGAAATAGTCTGTTGTACTCTACTTTCTTTAAAGAATTACCGAAAAGGACGTGCACCAAGATTTTAGGTACCCTAATATAACATAAATACCACAATTAATTCTCAGTAATATTAAAATAAACAATTCAGGCATCTTTCACCAGCAGCCTAGAAGATCCTAGAGGACAAATGATTCTTTAAACAACTCAGTCATGTCAATGATGTTTTTTAAGACAGGATAAGTGCTACAGATCACACCTTCCTGTTGTGCTCTATCCTCAATTGACATACAAGCAGTGTATGCATCTGAAAAGCACGACACAAAAAAAAATATGGGAATTTGCATCAATGAGTCCCATGTTTTAGTGATTTTTTGCTTCTCATACAAACTATTTTCAGCGATTGAGACCTCAGGAGAAGCAGGCATACCTGGGACGGAAGTAAAGGCATGGTAAAGTGTAGCTCAATAGAGTGTCATAAGCAGGTCAGTACAAAACTCTTGGCTACTCTTTCTTTGCAATCCAATGTCCAAAAACCCCATTCCCTCCACTCACATACACACACCCAACAAATACTCAGAAAGGCCCTGTGCAGGAGCAATAAGGAAGAAAATTCACTCTGCTCCAGTTCTTATTTATGAAGAATTTCATTATCAATGCTCTCTGGTCAGTGGAGAAGGCTCTGTCAAACCACCAGCAGAAAAAAAAAAGCCATGGCTGGGGCTCAGCAACTGGTTATGCTTCCCTGACAGAGTAGACATTGATGATTTCTGGGTCCTGTCTTGGCACATACACCTTGTAACCTCTCCAAGCACAAAATAAATTTTAGCTCAGGTATTTCTAATCAGCTTGCTAAATGGTTCTTCAGTAAAAACACCAGGTTCCAACTAAAACCACATTTTAAAACATAAATTACTAACTTTCCATGGATTTATTTTTAATTCATTAAAAGATTTTACCAACAGAAATATACAGTTATAATACCTCAGGGGACCTATTTTTCTTCTTCTCAAAGTTTTCATTGTCTGCAGTGAGCTTCACTCCCATGCACATATTCCCCACGATCCACTATAATCACCAAATCCATATGAAGACTGACAGATCCGTACAAGGACTGACAGACCACACGAGATATAAGCCAACTTAAGACCACAATATACAAGAGAATGGAAACAAAATTGCTGAATTACAGTCCCAGAAAGCACTGAGGTAACTTTTCAAAGTGAAATATTTTGGGTTTAGATCTTTCACCAATATTTTTCTTGGGGGAAGAATATTTGCAACAATATTTTAAAGATTTGTAAAGCAAAGAAATGAAGAAATGGCTTTAGCAGAGCTGAGAAAGGGAGATTTCTTTTTCTGATGCCTTGTTTTGTTTTCAGTTGTACCTTCTGGCTGTATTTTTCCTGTCCATGAGAACAACCTCTGGGTTTTTTTTTTCTCGTATTTCTTTTTGGAAGACAATTAACCAAAGCTAAACTCCCTATAAGCTCAGGCTAGGTGGTGATTGCTGATACAAGCTTAATATGAAACCTCTTGAGCATTACAATGGCTCTGTTCTGCTTCCAATGGAGAGAGGCAGCTGCTCTTTAGCAAAAGACTTGCTTAACTTTGGCTTGCAAGCTTAAATTAAGGAAGTTAGGGCATTAAAGCGAATTCAGGAAAATGTGATGGAGCATAAAGAAAAGGAAGAAAAATCCTAAGCATTAACATGGAATTGTCACCAGTGGGCCTAAGGTAAATGTGTGAACTGTAAATCTGTGTACTGGAAGTGCAGGCTTGAGGATGGTTTGGAGCAGTCTGTCATTGTATCACCTAAAGCTTCAAAACCCTCTTGCTCTGTCTTGTTGAACTTCTGCCCAGAGGAGAAGATACTTATATTCAAGCAGAACAGAAGTTAATTTAAAGATTTAATGTGCAACTGCTTTTAGATAGTAATAAAATCCTTTTCAAAGCATTAAGTGTACAGCACAGTTGCAATAAATAAAAGAGCTTTCAGACTCCCATCTCCAATTTCCTTGTATTTAAATCGCTATTGATGATGCCATAACTACCTCTACTTAGACCTTGTTTTGGAGACTGTGTGTACTACTGCAACAGCTCTTAAAACTTCAGATGAAGCCAGAGGTTACCACAGCACTCAATAATTCAGATTTTACTCTCCAAATGTGCTCATGGCCACAGGAGAATGCAACAGGATCTTAGAGATTTCAATTTGCAGTCCTTATTTGGGCTAAACCCACCTGTTATTACCACTTCCAACAATATTTATGTTATACTTAAATTTATTATGTATTTTATTGTATTTCTGAAGGGTAAACCTTGGTATTAAAAATTACAAGATAGCAAAAAAAAAAAAAGTATCGGAAACTTGAAAGGATGAATCCAAACAACATATAGGGACAATAAAAGACTCATCACTGGTCAGATTTCAAAGGGAAAAGTTAATATTGGACTGTGACCATGGGAAATGGGAACACTTTTATACTACTTAACAAGGAAAACTGCAGAAGCTGCAAATTTATTAAGGAATAGGAAGCAAAACTGTGCATTTTCCCACACAAGCATCCTATCTTATTTTCCCAAAGAACTAAAATATCCACTTCAGTAGAGATTTTTTTCTGATTTAAGTTTAAAATTTATGTATAAAAGTACATCTTGCAAAACACAAAAATCACTATTCTATCATGCATTTTGACAGTTGATTAAACTTAAATTAAACTATTTCTCCTTTCCTCAATGTTATGAAACAATTGCTCCGAATCCACTCAGTTCTTGGGAACAACCAAAAGTATGTGTGATTTAGATTATCCCCTTTCTCTCTTATTAAAGTAATTCCAGTACTCATATTTCCAGATTTTGGTGACAAAAAATTATTTGGTTTGGTTAGCAATTTTTCCCACAAGTGAGTTCACTCTAATTGCTATAGCTTGGATTTTCCTAGTAAAGGTTTTCTCAGTGGCTTAAAAATAAAGGCATTAATTCACACTTCTATTTAGAAAAGGACTTTCCTGGGGAAAGAAAAGTCAATATTCAGACTGGAGAACTCATCAGCAAAAAACCTCCAAAGTCAGTATTTAACTATGGATTCCCTTGTAAAATACAGTATTCAGAAACTGATTTTCTGTTTTTTCTGTGGCCATAATTAGCTGAAATCTTGTAAAGAGAAGCTGCATATAGTGATTCCTTTTCCACACAGATTACCTGATTGTTTCAGCTGCTGTTAAGTCTGCTGGACTGAAATAAGCTCAGTTATCTGCTTCCTCAACAGACAAAGACCTGTTTTTCCTTTTAAAAGAAGGGTTGTTTTTCTGAAGGCTTATTTATGGGTTGGGGACAGCAATTCTGCTGATATGTGTGTGTCCTTTTTCTAAGCCTTCCTCTCCTAAATCACCTGAAGCCTGACAAACACATCCTTCCTGAGACACTGTGGATAAAAACAGCTCAGCTAAAATCCCACAGTCCTTCTTATTAAGGAGGGACAACTCCCCCTTTCTTCACACCTAGTCCTCTGCCCTGTGCTCCTAACACCTCTCAATTCCATCAGTCTGCTGTGGGCAGACACCTGAGCTGATACTGAGCTGAAGTTATTTTATTGCATTCATCTTTTGGGAATTGGTATGATTCCTGAAGTGTAATAAAAATGACAATTCAAACGTAAATTTTTGCTTCAAATCAAAAGTGATTAGTGGGGTTTTGGTGACTTGTTGGTAACCTTGGTTCAAGCATAATTATTCATACCTGTCACGCTGCTTATCCAAATGCCAAATATCTGCAAGAATTTTAGACAGTGTATAATGCACCAATGTTTTCTAAAAGCATCAGAGGTTTTTTGGCTTTCCTATAAAAAAAAAAACAGTACTGCATTTCCTATTTTCCTGTTTTAAACTGTTTCGTTTCCTTCCCTCCCCTCTACTTAGCCCCGATGCCCTGTCCTATTAAGGGCTTCTTCCAGCTGTATACCAGCACAGACCATCTGTCTAATGATGATTTTATACATGGACTACTTCCAGCATGGCACTGCTGCCCACGATGGTCCCTCCCAGAACTCTCTTCCTTTTATGCTCCTGTACTTCATGTTTGTTTACATTGACCACACTCATGCTACTGGTGGCCACAGAGCAATAAAAATGTTCCACCAGCATTTATTAATCCATTGATACATTATGTGAAATCACTCTACAAAACCCACATGCTTTTCAAGCTCAGCTATTATGCTAATACATTACTGGTGTTTACTCGTGTTTCTAGTTCTCCTTTTTCCCCATGGGCAGCTGAGCCACTCAAGGAAATTCACTGCAATGCAAAATAAGAAAAACCAAGAAATCTACCTACTAGAAATGCTTAATTAGTATTTATTCATTGATTTCCTTTGTTTGAGAGAACAATGAACCAAAAATGTAATAGAGCTTTTTAAAACAAATTTAAATTCCACTTTACCCAAACTATTGCTTATTGTGTTCCGTCACCAATCTCAGCTTCACTTTAGGGGGCTTGTTCTAACTGGGATCTTGCATATATAAAGCAAATATGAAAAATTGTGCCGTGAGGAACTTTCCTGCCAAAACGGATGGTGAAAGCAAAAAGGATCTGAGGGACCCTAAACATAAAGTACAAAGCGACACTCAAATAGTGGATCAGCCTTGCAGCCAATTTGAGAATAAAACTAATTTTAGCATTTTGAATGAAATGAAAATATTTTTTGCAAAGCATTAACTTAAAAAGAATCTTTAATTTTTTGATTAATTACATAGGTGCTTACTACGTAGTAGGTACCAACTACAGGAAAATAATCAAGTATTTCAAAGCGTAGTAAAGGTTTAAAGTCTTCAAATAAGTGACCAGTATACATATATATTCAGTCAAATTGTTAAGTGTAAAAAAAGTTCCAAAATGCTCAGGTGATTTCTTAATTTAAAACAATAAAATGTCACTGGGAGTTAGATATTAAGTTTAAGGAATAATTTCAAGTTTCTGACTGAAAGGATATTTGAAGAAATTTAGTTTTAGTTGATCTTAGTTTAACTTTTCAATATATTTCTCGACAAAAAAGCCAGAGCAGAGTTCTATTGAAAAAGAAACTTATTTCTGTATTACAGTTTAACTATTTCAATTTTTGTACAATTTCTGTAATTTGCTATGTTAAAAGAACTCCTTTCAAATTTTATATTGAATTTCAAGGATTTCAATACTGAAAGTTTTACTTATTCTAAATTTTCTTTTCCCTAGATAGGATTATTTGTCTTGAATTCAACCTGAATTTTGTGAATTATTTAGCCATGAATCCTGAATTTTTCAACAAACAATAAAAATCCTAACCAAATCTAAACCATTTTACGTTAACCATTCTCATCAGTCCCAGAAAACTAACAGACAACCCAGCTCAAGAAACTGGTGACTTGCAGTAGAAGAAATACATTCATTAACCAGAACTAGATTAGCAAACCTGTTTCCTGGTACACATTTCACATCTATTCACATTCAAAAATTTTGTTATAGTTTCTCCTAAATAATACACATTTCCCAAATTCTGAACTTTATGAAGTACGTTTAGTCCCTTTTAATAAAAATTAAATACATGTTCTGTATCTTCCCTTTCAGATCCACTGCATGGAGAATTTTTGCCCAGAGAAGGAGAAAACAGCAACATGAAAAATTCACAGCTATTACAAAATTGTGTCTTCTTATGTTCTTTCACTGATTTTCTGTGTTTTCTGTGGGCTTCTTTTGTTTCCATTAGTACTAGATAAGGACCATTGAAAAGATTTAGAGATTTAGTTATCTCTTCAGTCACTTCCATCCCTCGGGTACTTGCAAAGTCATCTACTCTAACCATGCTTTTATTCTATTTTTTTTTTCCCCAGAATTCATTAATTATGCAGGTGCATAAGTTCACATGAATTATCTTCTGGGTTTTTATTTTTCCCCAGAATAATAAGAGGTTCTGACCATATTAATTGCCCTGCACAGAAAAGAGCCCTACTGTTCCCCACCAAAAGGAAGCGCACTGTGAATGAACTCAGAAGCCTCTAACACTGCCAGTGGAGAAAGTAAGACAAAATGCAGCCTCATTGCTTTGTAAAGCCCGGCTAAGTTTTCTCATTAATTCCTCTACCAGAATATGAAGCCAAATTTGCACTGTTGTGTCATTTAGCTTATATATAAAAGGGTTTGGGAGCCCTTCATTTGAAACTGTCTTCAAACCAGCAGATTACTATTCTTGCCAGATTAGTTTAAATAAATTAATAATCATTGCTCCCCATCTTCTTCTGCATATAATTTTGTTTTAATGTTGTTTCTTCTTCCAGATTTATATCAGTGACTTTCTGGACAATGTAAGTATATTCTGGGCTTTCCTGAATACAAAAATATAAAAATGTATTTGCAGTATGAATGGGGAAGTGCATACCTACATATTCACATGTAAAATTTGAGATCAGAAATAGATTGTTTTCAAACCATCTCTATACCATAACAATTCTACTACAATGCCTGCAATTTGGAAGTCTGAGATTGCAGCAATTTCAAGTTAATAGTGCTGTTTTTGCCTTAGACTCCTCAGATTTGCAAGCACTTTAAGGTTGTGTAGGGTTTATAAACCCAGCTTTCAGTGCCTTCTTTGCATTTGGAAATTTAATTGCTACAACTTGAAAAATTTCTTTTACAGTAATCAGTCACGACTATTTCTCAAGACCGTTTGCTCTTTAATTTCACAGAAATATACTGAACTGTGTTTTTGAAATATACAATGGATAAAAAGTCAATAATCCAATAAAAATTCTGGAAAGAAGTAAGAAAAAATATCAAACTGCCATTGGAAATCTTAGAATAGCACAATACACAATAGATGCAGGCTGCTATTAAAACTCAAACAACTGCATTGAAACTCAGCAGCCCATGACCATAATAAAATCTTCCTATTTTTTAATTCATTAGTAGAAAATGTCTGGATATTACTAAAGCAAAGTCACATTTTACCTTCTTTATGTTTATATATTTTTCTTATTTATTATCTTTATATATTTTTCTTATTTATTATCTTTATATATTTTTCTCCTTTTTTAAGATGCAGCAAAATATTATTACTCGTACCCTACCAAAGTTCAAACTCTGAATGTGATTCTCAAATATACTTCCATTTGAACTAAAAAAGAAAAAAATATTGTTTTCAGTGAAATCAGTACATATATTCATCAACCATTGGAGCTGTAATTACACTTTTGTTCCCCACCATTTCTGTAAAAAAAGATTATTTACAGCTGGTCTGTGCCTTAAGCATCTGATCAGAAATTAATTTTTTCCTTATCAGCTTCTCCAGACAACAAACTTTTTTTCTCATGATATATCAGTCCTTTAAATTAAAACTTATTCTTTATAAACATACACAATAAATACTTTCCTGATTGTTCTTACAAGGCACAGATTTTATTGGCTGCATTCATAGAATTAAAATACACCTGAAATAGGTGCTTAAGTGTTGCTCAGACATATCCTGAAAGGTTTAATCTGTGTCTATTTACCTAAATTTATTTCCTCTGGAAAATAATCTGTTAATACCACAGGAAATTATTGCAGGTGGTGATTTAATGGAAGTTGCATAAAGAAAAAGGAAATATTCCTAGTTTATAAAGGAAAAAAATGGATATGCTAGATAGGTATTTGCTTCTCCATTTATTTATTAATAGTACATATTTGTTAGTAATATATATAGGAATGTATCTGAGCCTTTCTAGGCACTTTGCATACAAAACTATGAAGAATTATGTTGTAATTTTAGATGTTATGCTGCTGGGCTGAAAGGAGGAAAGATCAGTTTTTTCACCCATCATGGATTATAAAGGTGAGTGGGAGGAGAAAAATCTAAAAGGGAGATGTTCATGCTGTTGTTGATCTGCACTTTTCCCTTCCATTATACTCTGCCATTTGTACAATTCTGATCAATATTTTTCTAAAACACATTTTTCAAATAGCTGAATAGACATTTTCTTACCAAGTTCATTACAAAATACTTTCTTGAAATATTCAAAATAATATTTTCAGTCAATGTGAATTCCTGATTCCAGCAGAAGCTAATGGACAAAAATTACGAAAACTGAGGAAAAAATATTTTTTTTAGGTTAGGAGGGATACAGCACATAGAGTACTTTCTAAATTAAAAATACAGAGAAGACTGAGGCATTTTTAGACATATATCTTGCAACACTCCATTTCACCAGACCCCCAAAATGTCTTTTACATACTACATATAAATCTGTATAAAAGTCTTGTGCATCAGGCTGGTACAATGGTTTATTTTTACAGCATCAGGATTATGACTTTTATAACTTAAAAACAAAAACCAGATTGTAAAACCAGGTAAAATAATTAAAATGTGATACAGCTCTGACAAGATGCTAAAATCTTTAAGCACCATCACAGCAATTATCACAAGCCAACAGAGGTGACTTAAGTCTAACATGAGCCATCATAACTCTTTGCTATGACTTAGTAAAGTGACTTAAAGACTTTCAGAATTATATCTGATCATTTACTAGTCTAAATTACTTTGAAAATATCTAGGAGTTCTGACCAAAAATATCACTTGCAAAGCAAGTCTGCTGTACATGGGAAAAAAGCACCAACATACTGTGTCAACCACGACAGATTTCATTTTGCAAAGGCATCCACTGCTTTTCTTGAAATCAGACTCCTGTCTCTCAGTTTTCATTTGCAGGTTGGGAACAGAGAGTCAAGCATAAACAGACAAATAGATTAATTTCCATAAACACTGAAGTGAGCATTAAATTGATCTCTTTTTCCTCTTTTCATTCTAGAGAAAGGGCTTAGTAAAACCTGGAAGTTTCAGAAAGGACAAGTCAACATAGTATAACTATGAATCCATGGAGATGTAACATTTCTCTGAGTATTAGACACTTTTTTTTTGTTTGAAAGATTGGTCAAATACAGCAAGAGAGTCCAATTAAATTTTGTACTGTGGGACTGGAAAAGGATAAGAAATCCCGGTGAAGTTTGGCAGAGTTGAATCAAGGACATGCAGTGAGGTATGGGCTACATGGGTTTTTAGTACTTTAAGCTAAACCTGAAAGATTGAGTGCACATTAAAACCCAGAGAACAGAAAAAAAGGAGACATCCCAATTGTGTGATCTTACAGTGCTCAGGTGGCATAAAGTGACAGTAATATGGAAAATAGGAGCCATGCAAAGAAAATAGGAGGAAGGCACTATGCTGCTGACCACAGTGCCAAGGTTTATTCCACATTTATATACCAAATTAGCACTCCAGGCTCTCCCTGTTCATTAAGAGCCAAACCAAGACAGTTCATTGTAGAAACATAAACAAATGGAAATCTCTCTCATTCACTATAAAGTGAATTTGCATAACGACCAAATTCAAAACTTGATCAAGAATTATAGTAATTTAAAACTTTCTCAACTTATAGCTACTCAGTCTCCATATATATACCATTTATTGCACAAGCAGCAGTGTTCTCAAAAAAATTAATAATTTCTGTCATGTGCAAAATAGAAGTAGTGAAGGCAATCATTATGCTGCAGCATAACACAGAAAAGAGAACTGTCTAGCTTTGAAAAAACCCACTGCTGAACTATTAGTTATATTAATTGCTATTTCCACCCTTTCTGGAATAAATAGAGAGGGAAAAAGAAATACCAAGGTGTGTTCATCTCAACTAACAACGAATTCATATACATGTGAATTCACATACACGTGAAGGAACAGAATGGCTCGAGATCCTATTTTCCAAAGACTGTTCACTGTGGTAATGTTGCACTAGAAATAACAGCTGTGCATTTGTGTTTAATTTATTAAAAATCTAATTCATAATGTGTAAAACTAAACAAAAATAGGAACCAATGAAGTGTGTCTACTGTGCTTCCTGTTCCTATTTCCCTTTCAGGTCTCAAATATGAAGCATTTCTCAGTCAAGTTTCCAGCTGTGTCCATTTCATAGATGAAGTGTAGCAATAGATACAAAAGCTATTATTCTAGGAATTCTGTATTTCTGGTTTCCAGCTCTAATTTTAGGGCTGTCTTTGAATTAAATGCACTATGATTTTACATGTATCAATCTGATACCTTATTAACCTTTTACTTTAGATGGGGAAGCGTCACATAGAGAATGTCAGCACCCCTCAATGCAGAAGAGCCAAAGGATTGGGTTCAAAATTTTCTGAGTGGAGAAATTCAAGATCTAGAGCAGACTTTCCCAAGGACTGTCCTTCCATCAAAAAGCTGAATCTCAGTTTTGATTCCATCTTTTTTTTCAGATGTATTTTCCCCAATCTGTATTTTTTCAGAAACAAAAGTTTTCATTGTATTCATCCTAACATTGTTTTGCTGAAGTTACTCACTACAGAATTCAGTGTGTATGTGTAACAAACCAACTTTTCCCAGTGTGAAATAATTTATATTTTTAAACCAGAAATCACCTGTCACGAGAATTCCTCCTATGTTTGGTTTATAATTAAGATTCTCTCCCAAACCTTCCTTGAGGACATTTAGATTATGATTATAAGGAATAATTCTGCAACTATAACCATTCCCATCCATTCCCTCAGGACATTAAGGATCTAGCTATACCTACACATTGCACTCATTCTCCAGAAAGTTCTTTAAATAGCCAGAAATAGAAGCCTCAAATCCTAATTTAGCTCTTTCTTCCAGGGGCAGTGAGCCCGTGCTTGGGAGTAGTAACCCAGTTCCACACAGAGACTTGTGATTGACCAAAACCACCAAGATACATGCACAGAGTCATTAATAACAGGAAAATGACACCAAAAATTGCTTCTGCTTCACCCCACCGTCAAGGTAATGTGCTTCGAAATGACACATTTCTCCTACTCCACATGGAGAAACATCCAACTCCAGGACAAGCACAGCCCTGAGTGAACTTGCAATGAAAATAGTGGGATTTTACACTGAAATTAAGAGACATTCTGCAATAAAAAAGAAGACAGAAGAGGGAAAAGGAGAGAATTGTTAACACTTCATTGTCATTTCCCATCTGGCTGAACCCAACAAAGAAGCTTTTAACACGAACCAAAATGTCTAATAAAAGACAAAACTGAAGACCTCTTCAGCACTGCAACCAACTCTCACAGTTGTTTGTGACAGAAGACACAAACTCTCATTTTGTTCTGCCAGAGAATGCAGTAAAAATTGATCATTCCAAAAGTTTGGGAAGGGACTGCATATAAACATTTCCTTTTTTTGAAACCAAAAAATATAAAATGATTTTATAGATATAAAAAGGATATAAAAGGAAAACTTATTAGTGTCCTTTTTAAGTGGTTTTTTTTTCAGTTTAAACCACACCAGTGTAGAAATATTTTCCATGTTCAGACATTTTATGCTGGCAAAAATGACCCAAAGGAAAAGCAGCACAGAGAAAAAGAATCAGATTTTTTTTTTCTCCAACATATTATTGCAATATCCTTAGGAAGCAGCAAATAAAAACTCCTAGGAAGAAATAAACTTTCTGAATCATTTATATCTGTCCTGTTGCAAGAAACCATGTCACATATTATTCATGAACTTGAGAAGATCCATCTTCAGATATTTTGAGTGTTTTGCTGTCTCTATTTCTCTTTTCAACTCTTAACAGCTTTGCTCTAGAAGCAACACTTTCACTTAAATTTTGACACCTTACAGTGTAGTTTTTTAAATGTGAAAAGTACAGTTTATCTAAATTTCCTTGTCACTTTAAGCAGAAAGATACCGAGAATTCAGCTAAAGGTGTTGGAAGCTGGGGGGTGGAGGCAGCATTTCTTCAAAGTTTGGGATTTTGTCATGAGAAAAAATAGAATTTTTTCAGCATCCATATTCTAAAGGAACATTTTTTTTCTCCTCCCATTAAAAAGAATAAAAAAGAAGAGTTTTATTTAGGACTGTCCTAGTAACGAATTATTCTCTCTAATCTGCAGAAATACAGACAGCTTACCAGAAGTGAGATGTCAGGAATTGTATTTCTAATACGTTTGAGCAAGATAACCTACTACATAAAACAACACTGCTATTGAAGTAGCACTGCTAGAGATGGGAAACAGGTATTTCCCATTATTAGGGAAAAAAAAAAAAAAAGAAGAAGAAATGTTATGCTTGCTAACAGAAGCATCAGCAATGATTTCAATATACTAGTGCATGCTCTGGGAGTTAAAATTTAAAAATACATACTTAGAGTCAAACTCTGCCATTCTTTAACCAGGATGGGAAAAGGCTCATTTTCAATTGATCTTCATGCCAAGCAAGCATGTAAATACATACTTGAATGGAAATGTTCTTCATGGAGGAAAACATGCATGGAAGTGCACTATGCACTAAATAATTAATAGGTAATTCCAAACTCCTATTACCACGCACAACAAATTATAACATAAGTCCTATACCTCTACAAAACTTGTGATCAGATCATGTGGCAAGGTGAAAGAGATTCATGAACTAACTGTCGATATATCCTATAACCAAGAGTCTTTTCCGTCATAAAAATAGAACAGAACTACAGGTCTTACTGAAAAAGAGTGAATATTCCCAAGGAGCAACCTACAAATGCATAATCAATTGCTAATTGACTTCAATAGTACATGGAATGAGGTATTAAGAGGAAAATCTGAGAGACATCATAAAGGGACAAAAGTCTTCCTTCCTTTTTCACAAGACTGTCACAGACTGAAGAAAAACTAAGTCAGTAATGGCTTTGAAGCAAACCTGTCTAGAGAGCTTCTGCAAAAAAAGCCTTAGGCTTAATATCACAAACGCCATGCACTAACCAAATAATCATTACAAAAAATGTTTTTTCACTACAAAAGGAGACAAGATACTGCAAAACTGCTCAAAACATGGCTTAATCCTTCCAGTCTCAAATAACTACAACAAGCACATCAAAGTCATATCAACTGATCTTTGTGACAGAGGAAAGAATTAAGTGGAAACAAAGATTGTGCTAAGGACAGAAAGCCCAGCTTCAAAAAGACCTTGACTCTGCCCACAAACTTCTGACAAAGTACGAAAGGAAGTCTTGGTTTGAACCAGCCTGCAACTAGAAACTGGGTGGATGCATGAAAAATAGAAAATTTTAGTTCATACTTTCTTTTCTTTGTAGTTGAGCACAAACCACAGAAGGGACAATGATTAAGGCATTTTCAAGCAGGAATTAGAGTAAAAGTCGTGGTACAAAGAAAGGTTGTGTGTCTTACATACAGCTGTTTAAAGAAAGAATCAAACAAAAAATGTTGCTGAAATTCAGCCTTTCATTTTCTTCTGGGAGCAGATCACTGAAGAGAGAAAAGCTGCAGAATGTTTTATGTTTGCTTCAGCAAAAAGAAAAAGGAACAACTAACCACAGCCTACTGAACGCAGTATCAGAGGATTGTTAGAAAACATCCAAGTTCCTTTAATGCTCTTTTGATTCTCATAGCTTATGGAGCATTTGTTATTTATGCAAATATTTCTGACAACCACCAGAAGTTAAAATGCTAAAAATTTCACATTAATGTATTACCACTAGGGGTGATTTGAGCATGTCATAAGACTGTCTTCTAGTATATATTTGAATTTTAGAAGTGTTGCCATAATCAATATTTTATTGGTTTTTTTTGCTTAGCACTAGATGAAAATAAAAAGAAACCTGACTGCACTTGAAAATGTTTTCAAATATATTCTCCCTTATATTTTTATTTTTGATCAACTATACTTTTAATACATTTTACTTGGGGTTAATTTCATCTGCACAAACTTTTGGCCCATAATTTCTGTTTATCAGAATGAAGATTCCATAAATCTGTTTTAACAAAACCAACACTGGGAACAAACATGTTTGATCTATGATAAATAGATGTATCTCAAAAATATACATTTCATCTCAGATCACTGCATTTTTTGGAAAGCCTGAGTGCCTGAAAAGCTGAAAGTTTCCTTGTGTTATGTACAAAAACCCCGGAGAATGTAAACAGTTTTCTAATGCAAATGTATTTTAATGTCACTGTGCACTTATAAGTGAAGCAATTATTCAATTCCTCAAGCTCTCCTCCATGAAAGATGCAAATGCAAGTTTGCATGCAATAGCTGGCTTCTCAGGGGGAAAAAAAAGGTATTTTTTCCACATTAAAACAATGGCAACTACATATTTTATCCAAAAAATGAACTGAAATTGCTAGCTTTTTTAATTCAAGTGATAAAAAAGACTGTTCTAGAGAACAGTCAGATATCCCAAAATCTGTACTTGACACCATTGATCATTGATGGTGAGATACATCTAGACGCTCTCCCAAGAGCAACAGTGAGCTGATTTAACATCACATCTACTCAGATCTGCAGAGAAGTTCAGAGACTGCAAAACTGAGAGAC
Source organism: Leptocoma aspasia (assembly GCA_013399835.1). Taxonomy (NCBI): domain Eukaryota; kingdom Metazoa; phylum Chordata; class Aves; order Passeriformes; family Nectariniidae; genus Leptocoma; species Leptocoma aspasia. The sequence continues at coordinate 392,964 of VXAX01001848.1, forward strand.
ATCAGTCCTGAAGCCTCCAAAAATCAGTACAAAATTAACAGCCTGATATTGGCAGCAACAACTCTGTGTTGCTGGGTTAACAACATTTTGTCAGATCAAAGTATTTTGTGGATATTTTTTTCACCAAGTCATAATCTTTGCACTGATAGTTAAGGTTTAACAATTCCTCTTTCCAATTACTGCAAATATGTGCCCCAGTATACTTTAAAAGTAGCCAGATCCCAGTTCACATTGATATTCCAAAAATATGCTCCCTCTGCTGAATTCTGTTGTTTGACCTCATTCCTGGAAAATTGTGTTCATAAAATTTTCACTGTAAACAGATACCAACAACTGCCAGGGAATCTAGCAAACAATAAATGAGGTCCAGTATCCTGTGTTATTTCAGGTTTAACCAGAGTCATAGAGATCATAGCACCTGTACTTCCATAATACAACAATCATTTTATACTCCATTTAGGAATGAGTCAGGGTTTTCATTCTTACCCTTCCAAAACCTGTATTTTGAAGCAATTAGCCCCACAAAGCAGGTAATGAAGTCTATAGACTACATGTCAGTAACTGTATCTACCTGGAAGTGAGAGGAGACACTTTTTAGGAGCTTCCCAATGACAGTGCAGCTCTGCATAATGCCAGCAGAAAACAGTGCCTTCAAGGCAGTAATGATCCTGTCAGCAAGACAGGAAAGAAATTTAAGCTCTGCTACAGCTAGAGGATGTAAAAGATGACTGTAGAGTAAAAAAAAAAAACAAAAAAACCCTTAAACATAAGAGTTTTGGTCCTTACTTGGGGATGGAAATGTGAAAGTTTTATGCAAAGTATATTTATATAAAGGGTGATATTGCTAGTCTACAGTGGTAAGCAATAGCTGATGTTTCTTTAAGAGGTTTAGGACTAAAAAAGCCTGAAGTAACATTAAAACCAAAGCCGTCTAAGTGCTAAATGTAATGTGCTTAAGAAAAAAGAGAAAGAGAAAAAAGTTTAGTTTTTACTGAACTTTAATGAAATTGAACACATTAAATGACTGCTAGGTGCAGTCTGCTGATCCAGAACCAGATGCAGAGTGCGTTGGAGTTTCCTGTCAAGTTAATGGGCTGCAGATAAGACCCATGGGAGGCATGGCCTGCAATGTTGACACTTTCTGTCCACTGAATGCCATAAGTATCTACTGTATTTTTTTTATTTGAATTTGTTTTCCATGCTTAGCTTCCTCTTTGCCTCTATAATAAAATACATTTAGAACACCTTCATACTAAGACTTGTACTGAGAGCCACACACATTCCCCGTATCCTGCCTAAACGTCAGATTCACAGTAACAACAGAGTCACTTCTCACCCACAGAGTCACACACCCCATGAGAAACTCCAGAGATTTACTGCAATTTTGTAGAGATCACTGGGCTTGTGCTTCATTACTTAAAATACAGTTTCAAGAGAAAAAAAATGTGTGTTTGCTTGCAGCCAAGTAGACTTCTTCCAAAAGATCAAATCTGAACTTTGTTTATTTGAGTGCCTCCAGGGACTTTGCAAATAACTGGCCTTTCAGTTTGTCAGCAAAGCTGAAATATTGGATCCACCCAGATGTTGGACAGTGGAGTCTATCTAGCCTGCAGCTCACAGACTCTGCCATAAAAATGTGCTAAATGAAATTCTTCTCAGGTGAATAATCAAGATTTCTGAGGATTCCTGTGTTTTGGATTGAAGAAGGAAAAGAAAATGTCAGTTTGCAGAATACCTTTTAACAGGGATCCTATTTTTTCTGCTTGAACACCTTACTAGACCTGCCTTTCCTGGGAATTGCAAAATAATTTTCTGGTGAATTCCTGTAGTGCCTCCCAAGCTTTTTTTTCTGTGGAGTAGATCCCTTCTGTGGTCTCTCTCTCTTTCTAACACACAAGATATCTCAAGGGACACTAATCCCAACCAGGCTGTGAGTGTCTTTGTCATTCAATGAGTGTGGGCAGTGGGCAGAGATTTTTCATCATATGGATGCTGATGATTGGCTGACATTTGGGAGGTGCCTTTGGGTAGGACAAATTTAGTATTAAAATCTGTGGCATGGCTTAAGAGAGGCTTCTGTAAGACAGTACACTTCAATCTGTAAAAATATGGACCTTTGTCTTTAGGACAATCCTTTCTGAATGAGTAAGTTGCCCATATTTTGAGCTGAGAATTGTTGAAATTGTCTTGTGTAGTCACACAAATTAAGAAATGTATGCATGGTGATAGTATGGAAATGTGCCATTTTGCTATAGAGAGAGAACTACAGTTATATTTGCTAGACTAGTAGGTAGTAGGGCTGTTCGGGGTTGGCTTTTGTCTTTTTTTTTTTTCTCTCTCTCTTTCTTTCCTGTTCTCTCCTCACCATTTCTGTGGAATTTTCTTCCCATTGAGTTGCTAATGGAATTGATGGTTTGAGCACCGCACGTGGCACCTGTAGTCCCAGGTCCCAGTGCCGGGGTGGGGGCAGAGACACCAGAAGATTTGGGGCAGCGGGACAGTTCCTAGCTCATTCGTTCTCTTTCGTGGCACAGGAGAGGACACAGGTGGCCAAGGGAGTTTTCACCGACACTGCAAGACTCCGTCCCTGCTGTTTCTTCCTCCTGCCACTGCCGTGACCCAGTGGGGAACTCTTTCTTCAGCTCNTTTTGCATTCTCCATTCCAAGAGAGGCTTTTTCTGCCTTCCCTAGCAGACACCTGTCTTGTAAACCAAGACAAGGGCACAGGAAAACTTTAAGCATGTTCCTCATCCTTGCAATAGGTAGCTGCTTGTTGGGTTTGGGGTGAGGGTTTGGGATTTTTCTTTTTTGGAGGGCTGTGTTTGGTTTCTTTTTTCTTTTTCTTCTTTTTTTTTTTTTAATTTCAGCAAGTAGTCCCGTCACTCTAACAAAAAACCAAAGCAGAAATGCAAAGCAAACGAACAACTACTTCTACCAATAACTTACAAAAGGCAGTGTAAAATCCAGAAGCTGTAGAAGATGACATCTCTCCCTGCATGACCACTGAAAGATGTTTAGTGGTACCTCTCCTGTCACCATGTCATTTTTTCATTATAATGATCACTTCCTTCAAAATTTTTCCTGCTGTATCATTCTGTTTTCATTCACTCTGTGTGCTTGTGCACTACCAAAACACTGACAACTAAGATGACTCCTGTTGTAAATCACTGCAACTTCAGGTATTATTTCTATAAATATGGACAAGACCTAATGTCTTAAAAACTTGGATTTCCACAAGCATATGTAAGTTTGACAAAGATTTCAACAAAAGTCAGAACTTCTGGCTAAAATCACGGTGGAAAATTACTGTTTCCATAGCATCTGTGGGAGTTCCTGCATATCTAGTTATCTTGCAGGATCTGCTGCGGTTTTTTTCACATTTTTCAAATTTCTATCTCAATGTAGAGTAGAAAAAGTTACTAAATCTTCATATCATTGATGTCAAATACAGAGAATGGAGAGCACTGCCTGCCTTAACTTAGCATGTTTATGGAAACTCAAAGCTTTGGCAAATTTAAATACCAATATAAGAATTTATGTTCATGTTGCATTACTCCTAAGTAATACAGGAATAATTTTACTAAGTAGCATTGGAAAAATGTAAAACATTCATATATCATTTATTCAGCTGTTTATGAGGAAAGCCTGATGGTAGAATAATTTTGCATAAGGATTTTACTCATTGAGTCAGCTAATTTATAAATAACAAACTTGACTTGTTAATATTTTATTCAATGCAAAATGCCAAAATTCACAGGATACATTTTATGCAACATAATTCATATATATGTAATTGCATATCACTACTCCAGGATTCAAAAGAATATTTTTCTCTGCTGATATTGAATTAGTAATGACTTAATATATGATGGTTTTCTTTGGTTTTATTTTTAAGTGATTTGTCTGTTGGATAGGGGCTTTCACCTTTTTAGTCACTTCTTACAAAGAAGCTTCTTATATAACTATAAAATCATGATTCCATAGTCAAAAATAATAGTAACTTTGTCCAGACCTTTCCCCTAACTCAGAGCAACAGCAACTGGAAATGAAAAATTAGCAAGTTCTTAGTTAATAGTAGAAATAGACTCAATTGTATGAACTATGAGCAGCGAAGTATAAAAATTAATTAAAAATTTAAAATATTGAGGAAAAAGGTCTGCCGCTTGGTGTTGGGCCAGTCAGGGATTTAAGCATCGAAACAACATGCCAATGATGAAAACTTCCACCAAAACGAGAATAATAAAACCACCAAAAATAACAAGTGCTAAGGAACAAGTGCTAAGGTAATGCTTTCCAGATTTGGATGTAGGTCTGATACCCTTATTCCACAAGCTCAGAAAATATTTTCAATTGAAGATAGCTATAAAGCTTATGACATGGATAAACATTAACAAACCAAATGGAGAATAACTCAACAGCTGAGGATATCTGACATTACAAAGACTGTAAAATAAATATTGAGAAACTGTTGAAACCTAAACCACTTATTGAGTGTTAATATTGTGCCAGCTTTCACAACAAAGAAACAATATGATGCAACTAATCAGTAGAGGCTGGGATGTTTTCAAAAGCAATATTGTCAGCAAAATAACTCTGATTTCACCCTTCCATGTTTGGGGAGTTATTTTTTAAAGCCCAGATATATAAATGTACATATGTGAGCTTTTCGTTTGATGTAGTAATACCTAATATTTGTTAATATAAAAATTAGAAAGATGCGACATCAATAGAAGACACAAAATACTAACCAAAAATCAGCAAATAACTGACTAATTCTCCACTGTGGTTGAGTGGTGTGACAGGGCAGATTCTACAAAGGTTTCAAAGGGATTGAGACAAGGTTTCTCACTATTTAACATTTTCGTGCACGTCCTGGGCAATCAAACATTGTCTATACCAAAGATAAATGTCATTCACTTCACTTGGTATGCAACTTTTTTTGAGATCTTGAATGTGTTCATTAATCTATGGCCAAATATTATAAGCAGCTTTTCAATATTATAGGAGCTTTTCAAAATAAGTAGAGATTGTAAAAAAATGGTTCTTATGTTCATTTTGACAAGATGCCTTGGCAAGAAGGTATCATGACCATTAGCACCATACTATTGAAACTCATGCACCAAATGTGTCTTTTGGAATCAGATTTTACCAAGCACTAATCTTATCTTTTATTTTGAGAAAGATTTTAACAGCTGCAGATATATCTTGCATTAAAAGATACCCTTGACCCTCTAATCTGTAGCCGTAATATTGGATTCAGGCTTAAAATGTGAAAAAAATATCCCCTGTTCTGGGGAATTAAAACCTGGTTTAAATCAGACACAGAGGAAACAGAACCTGGGGTTCACTGATCTCCTGGCAGTATCATCTCCTTTGCTGAAGCAGTTCTGCAGAAATTCTAACTTAAATGTTGGCACAGAAAAAAGTTCTAAAATACTGCCAGCTATTTGAAAATTAAATTGTCCTTCTACATTCATGCATATCTTAATAGCATTATTCATTTCGTATTCACATTAGACTTCATCCTAATGCATAAGGATTAAAGCTTCAGCTGCAGTTTCAGCTCTGCTGTACACAGCTAGGTGCTGGATATAGGTCATAAAGAAAGTTTCCTGCCTCGAGGGATGGGGAGGTCAAGACCTTTTCCCTGCAAAGGCTCATTCAGAAGATTAGTTTCATTAGCTGTGAGAAGAGTGACAACAACATACAAGCCTGCCTAACTCATCCATCCCAAATTTTAGTTAAGGAAGTGGTCCCAATGATCTCAGTGAAGCTGCTCATGGAATATTATAAATTTAAATGCCAGCATATGTATTTGAAAGATCAAGGTCACAGGCATTTTGTTTCTTCCTTTTTCCACTGCACATGATTTATGCTTTTTCTAATGGTGAATTGTCAGACAAGAAGTGCTGCAAGATGAATTATTGTCCAAAGTGTTCGTCTGGTCCCCCAGGTGTGTGGTGTACTGTGAAATGCTGGCTTGGATAATTCAACAGTCCATCTCTCACTGGCTTGTTTCTAGCCTGAAAAATGAATTTGCATTGCTGTACTCGGATATTGCCACTATCCTTTGTCTGCCTCTCTGACATGTGCTTTTATACATACAGGACCAAAATGGGAGGCAGGACACATGCAAAGAGACTTCTCTTCAGATGACAATTTTAAAAGTTTAGTGTTACAGATAGCATGACACCATTTTGAATAATATTTCTCTGAGTGCTAAGCCAAGGTCTGAGAGTTTTGCATAAAATCTGGTATTCCTGGATTTATTTCCCATCATATTTGCCACATATCATTATATTACTATGCTTCAATTTTCTTTCTACTGTAATGGTTTTTAACCAAAACATTTGGGTACTAAAGTATCTTAAGATTACAAAAGTTTTTAAAAATTTTATAAAAGCATCTACTTATTAGCCTCATTAAAGGTAAACCCTGGAAATTAACATTTGACTTTTACCTTAACCTCAAATTATCACCATGATAACTTTTCCTTTCCTTTCCCACATAAGGAGGTTGACAAGGTTTTTTTATTTTACATAATTGGTAACATTTACCTTCACTATAGAATTTTCTAATGGAAGAGAAGTGCATGGGAAAATTGCAAAAAAGGCCAAGATGCAACAGAAAATATTTAGTGTTTTGACAGGCTTCTGCTCATGGAGTGCTACTTCATACCTAAATTTTTCATCTGTGTTCAAAGGAGAACGTTTTTCTAGTGAAGACAGTTTGTGCTGTATCAAATAGTTGTATGTGAAGTGAGTACCATCCATTTTGGCTTACAGATGTAAATAGTAAACTGGAATTTTGGAATTTCATAGCAAAAAATATTTAATGTTCCACTTCTGGGATTATGACAGTGAAATCCCAAACCATATGTTCATATTATGTTATTCTAATACAAGTTTCTGAATTGACTTTTACTTGTGTTTCATAAGAGATTCAAAATAATATATCACTAGATTGAAGTCTAAGAATCATTGAGTAAATATCTGCCAATATGTATGCATGAATCTTTGAAATAATTATTAAAACTTATATTTTCATATAAGTGAATTGAAACATATCAGTGTTTCAATCAGTGTTTCATATCAGTGAATTGAAACATCTGCTATTTGGAGGTAAGAAAAAACAAAGAAAAATAATCCAAACTTTTTCATCTGTCTCTGAAACCCATGAAAATTTTGATTAGCAATTATTCACAGAGTTAAATTACTCAAGTGCTCCTTAAAATAAGCTGTCAACAGGAAAGGGATTGATATACTTGGCAGACTCATGAAATAGGGTTAAGACTTAAAATTAACAGTGCAATTTATCATTCAGATTACTAAGGATGAAACAGTGCAAACAAAAACTCACAAAATTTGGCAGGGAAAGAAAAGGAACAATATAACTGTAGAAAAAAAATCACATGAGGTATTCTATCATATTTGGTAATTGCCCTTGCCTAGTTAAAAAAGAGAAATATTCAGTCTTCTGTGATCTTAAGTAAATAGAAGAAAGAAAATTATATGACCTAAATTACTGATATAAATAGTGTAGTAATGCAGTGATATGATTAAAACCACACATTCCTACTCATATATAGTCTTTATACACTGATACAGAGGTGTATTGCAGATATATTAGCTGGACAATTCTTCAGCACATGTAAGAAAAATTACTTTCATTACAGGACTCTTAATTAGAATGAAATCACCAAACCATCCCTCCAAAAAATGTAGTTCCTTTATCTGCAAATAGATTTTTCTCTCATCAGCTTTCTCATGGCATATATGACCATGGTATGCCACATCTTATTTCTACAGAGCCATTTTTAGTGCAATTGTTGTGTTTCAATAAAAGTGTGTTCTTCTGTCTGCTGTTCAGTCTTTGTTTTTATTGTCACCATTGCCATCCCTGTCTCTCTGCCGTTATTCTGAAGGAACACCCGGGTGAGGAAACCACAGCACATCCACCTGTCAGCAGCACAGGTCCTTTCTACTAAGGACCTAAGCTTCCAGCTTATCCTTAACTCAGGCAGCTCACCAAGGCAAACATATCAAGTCCAAATTCTTTGTACTGCTTTGCACAGCCTATTGCACTCATGGGATCAGCAGCAGGTGGTTTTCAGTAGGAAATTCAATAAAATAGTGACAGAAAGTGCTAGGGCCCACATATCCCACACCTTATCCAGATTTTATACTCAAAGAGATTATTTCTTCATTTCATCATGAAGTTTTATTAATTCTCTAATAAGCAGATCAAACTTTTAATTAAAACTAAGATCATATATCAGCACATTAATTTTTCACAGTAACTTCAGAGGCAACCTTTTATATAGTACAGAAAGCATTCACGTATAAACACACCATGTTGTTTCATCCTACTTCTAAAGATAGGATGGGAAATGGACAAACATTTCAAAATAAAAATAAATCTTTCATTTCCAATATCATCAGCAATGTTTAAATACATTGAAAATATTGCACAGGATGCACAGGCCAAAAAACACCACCCTCAAGGAAATAAAACTAGAGAGAATCTAAACTTTAATGAAAACCTCTTACCTCCAGCAAGTCAGCTGAATAATATATCTAAAATTATCTCTTGACAACTGTGCTCTGCAAAGAAGAAAAAAATATAAAGAACATAGCAGAAACATACCTGCTGGTAATAAACTACTACCATCAGTTGGCCATACACGTAGGTTCACTTCTGTCTGCTGTGCCACCAAATCCAAAGTCTGGATTACATAAACACAAACCACCAGAGAACATTACAGCTAAAGATATTTTACCTTACTTTGCAAAAGGAATGTTTATTAACATTGATATTTACAGACAACAACAAATTATTTTTTAATTAATCATACAGTCAGAGTGCTTTGAATTGGGAGGGACTTTAAAGATTGTGTCATTCCAACTTCCCTTCCATGGGCACAGATACTTTCCACTAGACCAGGCTGTTCAGAGCCCCATCAACCTGGCCTTGAACATTTCCAGGGATGGGGCATCCACAGCTTCTCTGGGCAACCTGTTCCATAATAACAATATTAAGTGTTTTACGAGGCCTTCCAAAGTCAGAATAGCATCTGATTTTAATGGACATTTTCTTTCTATGTTCAAGAGCTTGTAATTTGATCTCAGGCACTTCAATTCATGTAGAGACACATTGCAAATTCTAGTCAGACATTTAATGACATGTTTTCCCATACAACATTTATTAACTTTCTATTTAATAGTTTATAACTGGAAGCATCATTGATGAATACTTTAAGTACATTGCTATGTTTGTTGACAACCACAGAAATTTTTAACAGACACACTCAATTGCTGCAGGTAAAAAGGCTACATATATATTTCCAAGACTAGTGTGAATGTATGTACACACATATGTATGTGTGGGTCAATGAAACATTTCTGCAGGAAAATGCACTATAATTCTCTGAAAAAGAGTGCAGGCATAATTATAACTAATTTTTATCTGGAAAAGTAGATGCATTGCTGAATTCAGTGTAGACAGAACAAATTAAATGGCTAATATTAGGATTTTGTAAGACTGTATATCAATGTAAATTATTCATATTAGTTGAGATTTTGGCAAGCTTTTATGATTCAGGATGAACTTATGCTAAGGCAGCTAGTCTATGTGTCATAAAGAAATACATCATCTTTCAGCAAGCTAAAGAATCACAAAAATCAAGCACTCCGCCTTGAAATTTCAAGTGAGCTTTGTGTCACTGGTACCAGTCATTACCAAAGAAGAGTGACACAACACAAAGTATCCACACTAAGCAAACTGTCCAGCCCCTGACAATTTTGGCTCCTTTTTTGTCATAACAGACACAAGCATCTTCATAAGCTTCTGGAATAATAATAATAATAATAATAATAATAATAATAATAATAATAATAATAATAATAATAGCTTTAATGCTTGCAAATCCCTCAAAATTTCACTGAGAGTAAAAATAAACCCATAAAAAGTTATCAGATCAATGTTTGGACTTGGATGCAATGATGAATATATTAAACCACAGGAACAAATAGTGAATAAACATACCGTGCCACACATCTCCCCCTTGTGGAAGGAATCCCAGCTATTTTTAGCTTAGATGAATCACTAGGGCAACTGCTTTTGTAAAAAATACCTTCCAGAACTAGCCTGAAGATTTTTCTTCTCCTCTTTAAAGATCTCTATTTCTGGATGATTCCACATACTTGGATATTTGCTTTTGCTGGGATAAGCTACTTGCTCAAAACACTGAGTACTGAAACAAACACCATATGCTTCTCTACTCCAATCCCCTGGTGATCTTTCTGAAAAAGAGAGGGTCTTCCTATGCATTTAAAATAATTCCTTATCTGCCTCACACTGGGGAAACATTTCTTATTTCATTAGGCATAGATACTCAAAGGGAAAAACATGACTAACAATACAGAGAACATTGACTTGGGAGAAATTCCTTTCAGGAAGGAGCTAGAGAACTCAAGTTTCATGCACATGACAGTCTAGCCCAGTTACTGAAAACAATGGACACATTTCAGTAGCAAAATCCCTGGGTCAAATAATCAAATAGAAAGATGTTTCAGCATTGAGCACACTTAAAGTGGTGTTTCTTAAGAATGTTACATAGGAAAAACAATTTACACCAGAAATTCAAATTACTATAACTTTAAACTTTTGGGTCTAATACCCATGAGATCAACTATAACTCCATTCCACTTTAGAAGCTCCCAAGTTAAGGCTTAACATCCTGAATGACAACTGAGATGACTTGTTTTGGTCAGCCAACTCTTTCTGCAGATGGTCCAGCAATAAAAAACACTCAAAACATCTGTTCCTATCCTCAACAAAGTATTTCCCAGATTTGTTTGGATTCAAAACAGTGGTGTAGAGTTCAACATCCTTATTTACTCTTCTATATATAAAATAGAAACTGGGGAGATTTGGACTAAGTAACATTTGAATGAAAACAAAAATATGAACCACATCTCCTGTGTCTGAGCCCATTAATTTATACTGGATGGGAAACCACTCTAAGTTTTATTCCATAATTTTTATTCACATAGGTAAAACATGATAGGAAGAGAATCCTTTTCTGGAGACAATGTATGTGAATAGATGGAAATTCATTATAGACACCAACAATTTTCACCTTACAGACAAACCCAGAAGAGTGATAATTTCACAAAGTATCTTTTTAAAGTGGTATCCTGAAAAAAGACAATATTGTGACAGTCAGAAACAAAATTAATTTCCTTCTGAATAGCTCAGAATTTATATAAGGAGAATGAGGTAGGTCCAAAATGTCTGATAAACTTGATATTTTGACTTCAATATGTTCAGAATACCAGGCACAAGAATGAGATATTGAGCAATTTGTCATTAATCATTGAAATACCACTTCGGTTATTTCAGACTAGCCAGCTGTACAGAGAGCTTGCTAGCTGGAACCTCTAGGAACAAAAATTTCCTGTACCATTTATTTTCATTACTCTCAGTAAAAGTCTGTAATTTCAAAAAAAGCTCTTCTACTTCTGGTTCCTTTTTACATAGGAGGTTTTACAGTCCTCCCAATGACTTTAAAAGCTCTTGATTTATGTGGAAGGGCAATTTCGTAGATATTCATTATAAACATTTTTCAAAAGTTGTCAAGCATGTCTACAAACTGACATAGGTGGTCATAAATGAATGCAGTCAAGCCTGCTTAGAAAACAAACTTTAAAGACTACCCAGTAAGGTTTTGCTGTCTCCAAATTCTGTACAGTAAACTTCCAAATAGATTTATTTATTAGCAGCATTGATTCTTTCCTCCCATATGTTGTTTCCTTCATAATTAATTGTTTAAAATATCAGACTAAATAACAAAAGGTCAAAAGTCTTTTTGTAATCTTATTTGATCACATTCCATGATCAACAGAATAAAGAAGGAGTTTTTTATTATTTAATATTCAATTTGGTTTATCTATTGGTGACAGACTGAAATATTTTATCCTATTCAGGAAGTCTTTTATTTGTGAAAAAAACCCCAAAAACATACCAAAACAAAACAAACCAAAAAAACTCTCTTGAAAAATTAATATCTGGTGTTTTCCTGCATCGCCTGTTTCAAACCTTCAGAGGCAAATACTGAAAAGTCAGAAGTTTCTTCCCTATTACTTTTTCTAGGAAAATTCTTTTACTAGTAGTAGGCAGCATTTCTTTCATCAGTGTGGAATTATACAGCAGCTGACCTGCAGTAATGTCACAGATCACCATTTCAACACAGAATTCTTATTCTGCTTCTGAAAAATGCACACACTGTAAGCACTACACCTAAAGTTGATAGGCTCTTTATTTAAACTTCCTTCCAGAGATGCAGTGAGAAATCTTAGTGAACACTGACTTTTTGGGAATGAAATACAACAGCAAACTCTAGCCCAAAAAAGCTCCCCCTAAAACAACTGTTTTTATGACATAACACTGGTTTTATGACTCTTCTATCTTTTCCTTCCCAGACCACTGCCATGCAGGCAACCCCCTACAGGCAAGCCTGGCAACACACTCACCTCCCTACATCCCTCTGGACTCTTGTAAGAAACCTAGTTTTGGTGGCAAGAGGTAACTTCTTGAGATGGTTAGAGTAATGCTGTGAGGAATAATTAGGCATGTGCCTCAAACATTTTTCTTGAGAAAGTATTGCAGTGGAAATAAATTATTTTCATGTACTGGTTGTTGTGGAGCAATAACATAGGATGCTCCAGAAGGAGGAATATGAGCCAGAAGTCAAGGTGACCCCTCCATCACCTTCTCTATAGACCCAGAGTACCTGGGCAAGATTAGTGAAAACAGGTGCAAACATCCAGGGGTCATAAAGCAAAGTGAGATCCAAAGTCAGTTGCCGGAAAACTGCAGGAACTCAGGCTGAGAAGAGACAAAAACTGAATATAACTACTACTACGAGAGCATCAGCCAAAGAAGGCACTAATAGCCAGGCAGAGCTTAAATAGAGCCCCTGGGCACATGGGTAGGGGGGTTAGGGGAGTCCCAGGTGAGGCTGGTGAGGACCAGTAAACCCTAATAGTGCCCCAAGGGCCCTGACAAGGCAAGCTCTTGTCAAGTAAATGTCACCACAGAGGAGGCAAACAAGGGCTTTGGAACTGAAGCTTAGGAAGGAAACTACTCGGAGTTCATGTAACCTGGACTTCAGCTGATCTGAAATAAGTTATAATAAAACTGAGAATCTGGATGTGGAAGATGCCACTTTTGCACTTCTGCCTTCTTCTAGAGGTATTCCTCCTTTGAACCAGTCAGACAGTGATCCGCTTTCACAAACACACAGAAGACACAATATAGTTTGTCTACAGAGTGTTGACTATCCTTCGTGGATTTCAGCTGACAAAGAATTATTAATACAAGTATATCTTATTTCAAGTAAAAATGCTACAGCCAAAATCCTGAAAGCTGCATGTGTGATCTAAGGACAGCTATTTCAGTGTGCAGGCTATGTGAACTTAATATGCATCTCCTGAGCATGCCAGAAGTGAGAGAAATGGCCTGACTGCAGGCCCTGTGGGAGATCCTGGGCAGTTCTGAACTCCTAGAAGGCCATTGCAATTTGAAAGTCCCCTTGGAGTTCTCTGATTTACAACCCAGGCAACCATCACTGCCTTGAAGCCCCAAGAAAAAGTACACAAAGCTACTCTGTCCTCTCTCTCCTATGAGGCAAAGTCCCCCGCTACCCAAGAAAAACACAGAGAGGAGATAGCTTGTAGAGGGATTGATTTTGTTTCAAAAGAATTAGTGGCAACAGAAACGAAAAATACATTTAAAATTCTCTCAGCTAATTACACTCAAAGCTACAGGTTTCCTGAGCTATGTTTTTGTGTTATAATTTAATTCCTTACACCCTTCCTCTGGTGATATCAGAGAAATGAAAATATTTTTCTTATTCAAATGGAAGCTTGCAGAGAAGATTCATGTAATTCATATTTTTTCCCCATTTTATCCTGTCAATTCCGCCTACCAAAAAAAAAGCCTCTAAACTGTGATCCGGTTCAGCTGGTATTGGAAATCTTTGACTGAAATCACTAGTGCTGCAAGTATCTCTGTAGTGAAGTATTAGAAAATTGACTGCAGGCAGAGACAAGACTGCTGCTCTAACTCATAATATTTGAAGACCCTGCAGAATCCATCCTGCGGGTCAGAGTTACCAATAGCCATCAACCCGGTAGCACTGGGGGTTTCAGGTGCTATTCCCACTTGGGGTAGGTTTACTTCTGGGATGCCAGCCACAGCTCACAGTCCTCCCACTCCCTTCCCAAGATCAACATTCATTTCCCAGGATGTCTGTCAAAGTGTCAGCATTTCGGTTGCCTGAGGCTGTGAGCTGCACACAGAGTGACACGGGGCCAGCAGTTAACTCTATTTAAAAACAAAAAACCAAGCATCCCTAATGTAACGAAATTGAGGTGTTTGGGCTCAGTGCTGAGTTTCTGGAGTTTATGCTTGCAGGATAGCATCCAGGGGCTGCAAGAGTCTGTGGATTTCAGGAGTAGGAGGGCAGGGACAGAGAGGGCAGCAGGGCAGCTCCTGAGCCCCTCTCTGTGGTGGGCATGTGCCTGAAGGAGAAAGAAAATTCTTATTTTGGAGGAGACAGAGTTACCACAGTTACCCTCTCCTGTACAAATAACATAATTAAACTAACAGATTAACATGGCATGGGTTTGACAGGTAAACACCTCTCTTGTTTTCCTTCTTTCAGCAATTTTTTTAACAACAGAGACATCAACCCATGGACATCTCTCCTGGCACCGCTTGTTAAGTAAGACTTTTCTGGAAAACTGAGAAGTTTGAAGAAGCAGGTCCATGGTAGGCTAAACCAGTGATGACTAAATTTTGCCTTAAGCCATTGTGCCATTTATTGTAAAAAAATCCAGAAGAAAAGGCTGTGTTTTAGTAGCCAAAATATTTTATGTGACACAAAGTCTGTTAAACTAATTCCCTGCTACATCTTAGCTGCTTCAGTTCACACCTTCAAATAAATTGGAGAATAATTGCATCCAGCTGCTTTCTGACCTATTCCCCAGTAACATATCTTACCAGGAGTCAAAGAAACTGTCAAAATATGCTAAAGGGAAGAGCGGAACACCTAAGTTCTACCAAATTCACAATATTTTGCTGAATGAACCAAGTATAACCCATAACAGTTTACTCTGAGAAAGAGTGTGAGGAACTTCAGAGTGGCCTGAAGATCTAACTTAATGCCACATGATATTCACTATTGGTAAACTGAAAATACTTCACACTCAAGGAAAAGTATGAATGTGCAAAAATTTCTGGGTTCTAAATGATGGTATTTAAATGAAAACCTCTGCTTATTAAAATATTTTGGAAAAGTAAACACACCAGAATTATCTATAGTTGTCCACAGAAAACATGCTTTATAATTTTTTTTTTTAGCTGAGATACCATAGAGAATCATTCCTTCTATCTTAAAAAAAAAAAAAAATTAAAAGAACCCGTGGAAAAAACATAATTGACTGGCAATGACTATAATTACCAGCCTTGGAAAGTTCCTTTTTGAAAGAATGGCTTAATGGATTTGGATTACTTGCCTCAGAAAGGTATGGAGTAAGAAGGTTCATGACAAAAGCATATAAGATGATAAGAGA
The DNA here is from genome assembly GCA_013399835.1 of Leptocoma aspasia. Lineage (NCBI taxonomy): Eukaryota > Metazoa > Chordata > Aves > Passeriformes > Nectariniidae > Leptocoma > Leptocoma aspasia. Next base: position 408,602 of record VXAX01001848.1, read on the forward strand.
GAAACTCTAGTTCTCTTTTCAACAAAGGAACAAGGAATCATTTAGTGAGACTGAAAAATGGGAAGGAAGGATGAAAATAAATACTTTGCACAAAATGCAATTTCAGGCTTTGGAAATTTACTGCCACAGCTTGCCTTTGAGGCCAAGAGTTTAGCAAAAATATCATTAAAACCTTCTTATTTAATTGGTAAGAAGAGTGTATAGATCTAAATAATGAATGATAATATAGTTTTGGAAAAGTTAAATAGGCTCACTAGGGAGAACACTAAACGGGATATGTCTTATTTCCTATTCTCGTATTTCTACAACAGATTTGGGTTAGTATTTTTCAAGAACCCCTTAATAAGTTTAAAAGTTATCAAAGTGTTGTGTTTTTCACTATTTGCATGAAGATACCATTTTTTTCAGGAGAAACTAGAGATAAAGACATGAAAAAGTACTGACTAAACAGCAGTTCCATGACAATTCAAGTAGCCTAAAAGGATATCCTTGCAGTGCAAATAATCAAAATGGTTTTTTGTGAGTAGGGAAAGTTTTAGGAGTTTTTCAGGTGCAGTATGCTCATTGAGCTTTATACATTCCTTATCTTGCAATTTTGATTAATAGAAAATGATTTTTAAAAAATTTTGACAAGGTCATGGACTTCACCACTTGTAGTCATTAACCTTATATATCAATGCAACTTGTAGCACATTCTTTCTGTATTTCTCTAACACTGCAGTATGCATAAGTCAGTCTGAGAAGTTCTTTCTGAAATTTTTACAACTTTTGTGAATTTTCAGATTGATTTGTTTGAACTTCAGAGGCTTCCTTTATTGATTTTTATTAAACATTTTTGTAAGAAAACATTTCATATGTACTTTCTAAAATGTTCCTTAATTCCAATAATGATTTGTGATAAAATGTTGAAATATTGTTCTATGTTCCTGCATATCCACAATACTGGTATTATTATTTTTTCTTGTATTTATGAATTCATTTATGAGAGGTTTTGGCTCTCATCAAAGTTCACAGAGGCTTTGACTTCTCAACATGGTTGAAAAACCTCAGGAAACGCTATGAAGAATCAGGATCCACATAAGGAATATTTAAAACCTACAGGAAACCTGCTTTTCTTGACAACTAACAAAGTAAAATGCCTGTAAGAAGAATATGGTCAAAACAATGCAATCATATATTTTTAAACAAAATAAAATAGTCTAGTGTGATTTCTAACCTGATTGATGTTTCATGCTTCATTTACACTGTTGTATGCCTTATTAATCATTAAATTCTACCTCAGCATGGATGTATAAAATATGATTTGATGGAAAAGTAAAATCTGTTCAAATACCAAAAGGAATTTAAATTCCTCCCATCAAGATGCTGAATTAGATTTAATCTATGCTTTCAATAAATTGATTAAAACCCAAAATTTGTTTAAATGTTGATTCATGTGGTTAAGACAGTGAAGCAATTTAACCCAAACCAATTGACAGTGTTGCAGTATTTTCAGTGTATTGTGTATTTAATTATTTTTATTGAAACAGCAAGAATCATAAAAAAATGAGAATAGAGACATAGGTGGAATATTTATTATGCTTAAACATTTCTTTCCTGACATACATGTATCAGTACCACTCAGTAACAGTATATTTGGAACACCTTTACTGTGAAATTGCTCACTGGAATTTTCCAGTGTTATTAAATTTCTTTTTGACAGAAATGCTGCATCATGTACAGGGGTTCGTTGTGACAGGTGTGGTACTGGCACTTCAGAAATGCACATGGAGGAGCTGAATGGTTTAATGAAGAAGCAACCATTTATTCTCAAAATCTAACAAGCAAATGGTCCCTAAATCACTGATAATGCGCCCTAGGACATGGTTTTGATGGCAATTTTATAATACCCTCCCTGGGTTCCATATCTCAGTCCTTGTTTTATGGTTGGTGGGTTATCACTTAAGCAGAGTGCAAGAACAGAAGAAAAAATGAAGACAACCCTGAGCAATGAAAGATAAGGTTTAATGGTCAAAATGAATATGATCATCAGAAACAAATGGGTTGAAGTTTATGGTACTATCATTTTGATATGAAGACAAACTGTTCTCCATGGATCTTTCCCTACTTGCAGTCTACAAGCAATATTGAACCAACATGCACACAAAGTCCATATGAAGTTACACAATGAGCTGCTATACTTAGAGTTGTGTGTCTGTGGTTCTGGATTTGATTCATAACAAATTTTCTCTGATGGAACTATACAACTAATTTTGGAAAAGAGTGATTTAATAATGTAAGCTAGGAAACAGGACTTTAAACATTTATTTTTAAATTTTAAGGTTTTTTCCATTCACAGTGCCAATTTTTTGACCAATTTTGAGCTCAGCATAAAGATTTTCCTTTGCAACTGAAACTAGTATTTTGATCAGAGCTGCACTCAAACTTGAAATACAACTTTATTAATTGTGATATTAATATTTTATGTTTTTTTTCACTGAGCAGCAGCGTCCATGCTGAATCTTAAAAAAAAAAGGTTCTAATTGAGCTAGGTAAGGGAAGCATGGGGAAATCACTAGATTTCATGAACAAAAAAAGAGCTAAATTTACTGAGTCTTTAAGTCTTGAAGAGCTGTCTGAGAGACACACACTATGCAGGCAAGCTCATGTAGAGAGGGGTTTAGTCCACTTGAGATAGATGGAGTTTTTCTGTGTTAAATTAGAATTCTAGTACGGGTGACTAATGATTAACCAGCTGATGAGAAATTTGAAGGAGGAGGATTGTCTCTTTAGAATTAAGCTGGAAACTATTAGTTAGCCAGGTGCATCATGAACAGTTATAATCTACTGGTAATGAGGGGATATTTAGTTTGGAGGGGGCGTTAATGGATACACAGTGGGATTCCTAATCCTGTGGGAAAGAAATCCATTAACTCATCTTTATAATTCATCTCCCATTAAGCTTTATTCATAATACCATAAATTATATGTAAGTATATCCCACTAACTGTATGAAAACCATATCAAAACTGTAATTTAATGTGAGATCTTAAACATTTGAATAATCTTACTGAATTTCCTGAGTTTATGAGGATTCTCAAATTTAAACATATGGACATAATGTACAAATCTCTTCCGACATAAGCACTTCCATTGACCTTTGTGTTTCCAGCTTTCAACTCTATGTTTTTTCTTTTGGTGCTCTTCCCGCAGACGGTTTGTGTTCCTTAAAAATTTTCTGATACCTTCTTCATTTTATCCTTTGTCACAGACAAAGGAAGAAGCTAACTTTTATCCTCTCTTTCTGAAAGTCTTTTCCAGCTCTTAGAACAGCTGAAAAGAAGCAGGAATATCACATTAACATTATGTACTCCCAGCCAACCAGAAACTGCCCTGTAAGTCTTTACGGAACAACAAAAATAGCAAAGCACTATGAAAACTATGTTAAATATTTCTGAGTGACCCAGAAGATATGCATTTATTTCAAATGGCAAATGCTACAATGCTGCATGAAAACAAAGCCAAACCAACCAACCAACCAAGAAAAATACCCCAAACCAACAACCTAAGCAAAGCTGTATCTCTTTAGTCAGTAAGCTTCTCGGTGCTTTAAAAACTTTTCCAGATGGATTTGAAATCCTAAAGTGGTCAAAAGCCCATGGCTATTGGCTCTTAAAGTGTAAAAGAAGGCAAACATACGGTCTTCAATGAAATGACCTACCCACTAAAATCAGAATTAAAGTCTAATTTATGTAAAAAACAAAACAAAACAAAACAAAACAAAAAAACAAAACCAAAGAAATTATTTACATTTTCCTTGGTATAAAATATTAAGTATTAGACTAAAAGTAATGAAAAAAAGAAGTACTTGAAAATCAGTAGTAAAAATAATTACTCATCCATAGTATTAGTTTTGCTAAGCAGAGAAATGGTCCCTTTGAAATTATTCTTTGGCCTCTCTAATTAATTTTGCTATTCCCATTGATTAGAAGGAAAAAAGTCAACTGCTGTTCAGTAACCAAATTTAGCTAGTCAGATGCTTTTAATTTGCTCTATACACAGAAGAAATACATGCACCAGATTTACAGACAAATGAGGGGATTAAATGAAATCTTGTTTAACAGGACTACATATCAGAAATCTAGAGTGAATCTAGAGTGGAAGAGGGAGAGTCAGAATCCCTCCCTGTTCATGGGAAGAAGAAAGTTTTTAGTGCTTTGAACCAAGAAATTATTCTGCTTCTGCAGGGTTTCCCAACAGGACCCAGAGCTACAGGAATGAGTCAGGGAAAGGAGGCACAGGGTGTGATTTAGCAAGTGTGAATGAGCTATGGACCCTGCTGGGAAATGTAATTACATCTTCAGATGTGTTGTTTTTCCTCCTTGTCTTTTTTCTTCATCTGACAGACATGCCTGAGCCAAGAAGTTCTGTCATTGTGAAAAGGAGCTCCTTGTGCACTTCCTTGTGCTGACAGTGCTGCCTTGAGCTTAAAATGCTTGTGAAACTCCAGTTTTAGATGAATGTCACTTATCTCTGTGGTCCATGAATATTCGATAAGACTGATTTTTACAGGTTTTTTCTGACCTCTCTTTCTTCTGCATAACTACAGAGAGAGAGAAGGCAGTGATTCCTACAGCTCTATGTGATTGTTGTTGTAGATATCAGCTTCCTAGATCATGGATTTCACGTACAGTCTTATAGGAAGAGGCAACATGCTCCAAGGAAGACGATCAAGAGGCTGGGTGAGTCCTGGAGAACAAGACACAGAAAGATCTTTCATGCTGAATTTTACTGAATGTCTTTCCTGATCTGCCCTGACAACTCTGTATTCCATGGGACAGTCTCACGCAATTCCCACTCTCCATTAGCTGGGTATGAAACAGATAATTTTATTAGCTGATAATGTTATCAAATCAAGATGCAGTCTATTACCTGGAATACCTGGGACTCCTTGTGGCATTTAGGCACTGTATTTTTCTATTATATTCCCATGCAACAAAATTTCTCCTGTATAATAGTCAGCAAATCGGACTTAGTTTGTCTAGCTGATCCAGCTTCTTTCATGTGGAAATATGAGAAGGAGTTGATTTATATGTTTGTTATTCTGATCTCAAATTGAGGTATTTCCTGCACATATGTTGCTCTGATTTTCAGCCTTCTGATATTTGCATTTTTGTAGTGGAGTTTCTCACTCAAGTTTTCTGTAGACACGCACATGTTCTGTTAACTGTTTCTTTGTTTTTCATTCCTTTCTCCTGGGAGGAGAAAGGTTTGATGGACCTTTTCATTGACCAGTGTAGTTGGAGAGGTAGTAACTTCACCTTCCAATTGATAGTCGTTCCCAAAACTCTATATAACACGAAAATCAAAATAAAACTCTCTCTTCTTTGCCTTCTCCCAGCTGTGACTGTACTGTGTCTCTGCGATTCATGTCGTGCTCTAGTGTGACACACGTATTCTTTACTTTTCTGAAAAACTCTCCTCATTCTTAAACTTGCAAGCCATTTCAGTATTCTTGGTAATAGCAGCAATGATATCTCTAGAAAACAGAAAAGTTAAAGCTCTAGCATTGCTTTCCCATTTAGGCCAATAAAAAGGTGAGGTCACTGAAATATGACTCTGGGCATTTCTTCCCCTTGTCTGACCAAACACCTGTGTGGCACCTCATTTCAAATGTTTTTTAACTAAGAAGCTGTCAGGCAAGAATTTTTCATATATAGTTAATGACTTTGCAATTCTCATGCCTTTTCATTTTTCCTTGCACAGGTCAACAGGATCCTTGATTTTTTTTTTCCCCCTTCAGATATTTTCATTAGAACTGGAGAGAGACAGATGGACTAGTCTGCAGTGGTAGAACAGACAAAACATTTTCCTGTTAAAGTTCTGTCCCAGAACTCTACCAGAGTCAATACAGAGCTGGCTAGGGACAGATGGTGACAAGTGCCATGGAAAAGCACCCCAGTCCATACATGGTTGCAGTCTAGGAATGAGGCAAAAATATGTGATACATTTTCCCCAGGCTCTAGAAGCCACAATAATTTGACTACCCCTAATCAATGTGTTACAGAATTCTCTAAATATTTCTCTTCTGTCTCTAAATATTTCTCTTCTGTGAGCTCACTCACTCTTTACTGACACCTGCAAATATATGTGACTGAAAGCGTGACATGGTCACACAAATACATCAATGTTACTCCTCCCCATGATGTGTTCACCACCAGGTCAAACTTACATTTTCTATCACTCATGTGGGCTGAGCAACTGCTTAATGCACATGCTGATATTTGAAACTGAATAACCAAGCAGGTGCCAAAGAGCATTTCCCAGAAACGGGTAATAGCTTAGGCCATCCTGCCCACCTCAGAGGCACCTGCAATTCAAATCTCTTTTCTGCATTTGACACATTAAATGGGTATTTTTGTGAGGCACCATGGTGGATGTATGCAAAGTAACCTAAATCACATTTCTTTTCACTTTGAAGTGATTTACTTCAGAACTTCTAAAATTATTTGCTTTAAGTTTTCAAAAAGTTGTTCACTATCTTTTTAATTGCTCAAAAAAATTGATAGGAATAAGAACGCATCTTGTGTTTTTGGAAATATTTCACCAAAAATCCTAACCAAATATATTATGCCTTGCTCTTTTTCATAGCATTGTACTGTGTCTAGCCAACCCTGCCTAATGACTTATTTGTCCCTTTGTTTTCCCATTTGTTAGCTTGTCCTTGTTTTATCAGTTCTTGCCCACAACTTTCTGTCTGTTAAAATATTGGGTCTTCCATTTTTATAAATCTTCCCTATTTGTTTAACTTCTGTACATTCCTCTTTCAGCTAGTATTTCTTTAGATTATATTATCAATCACCAAGTACTGATTTTTTTTCAAGACTGCATTTCTTTTACCTAATAGAAACCGAAATAATTTTTTAAAAGGCAGATTTTTATTAAATCCTCCACTTTTTAAATCCTGGTGCAGTCAGCAGGGGCAATCTGCAACAATATCTGCTACAGAAAGGGCAAACTGTTCTGTCTAGTACAGGGCAAAATGGCCTTTGTAATGCATTTTAGAAAAGTCTTTACTAAGAATGCACTAGTTTACTGAGGCATGCAAAAGTCATTTCAACATTAATCTACACCTGAAAAGGCTGCTCTGATAAGGTTTGGCCTCAGTCAGTAAATCCTTCTTAGCTCATTTTAGTACTACTGCAAGGCTAATTGCACAAGCAACAATCACATATCTAACTGGGGGATTGACTTAATTTTAAGCTCTTGTTGGAGCTATGCTCTTGCACATTTCAGTGCTGATTTTCTGTGTCTAGAGCATTACATATAAACTCCTCTGCTCAGTTTTTGCTGACTATATTTCTAATAAAAATGAAGCATTTTCCCCCTTCCACACCCCTACGCATGCATCTCCAATTATTAATATTAAACCCTTGTCACTCTGTCTATGTTAGCGAAGTTAAATTCTTTCTAGCAATTCCCTTCTAAATCACTTCACCACAATCACTCTGTGTGTGAGAGGAGCAGCAGATTAAAATGACTTCTCAAACTGATGCTAGACACAAATGCAAAATCTTTGAATTAAGTCAATCCACATTTTTAGCTACAGTTCACTGAAATGAGGATTTGCAATATTTCTGTGGATGAATTTTATTTCTGACACAGAGTGCTACAAGTTCTGTGTTACAGGAAGAGACTCAAAATATGAGATATGTAGTAGGAAGGAAAGTATTTTTGTGTAATAAAGAGAGTACTGGATTAAAACCCACAATAATCAAAACATTGAGATCACTTGATCCAGGACAATGCACCTTTTCCTCTTGACAGAACATTGCAGTCTTCTAGTATCAGAAAATGCAACCACTTAACATGATAGCTCTCCCAAAATATTGTGATCAAGAAACACAAATAATTTTTTCTCTTTTTTTTTTTTTTTCAAGCTCTAGGTCATACCTTTAATCTTACCTCCACAAGCATGAAGACTTTTTAATCTTTTTCTAGAAACAGTGCAAATTTACTGATAATCATTCAACTCAGTGTAGGGGATTAAGGAAAAATACCAAATATTTCAAGATCAAGATAAAATTGCAAAGGCTTGCAACAATGATTCCTTTCCAGCTTGCCAATTCTGCCAGTTGGTGTGTGGGTGGGATCCAGAGACCCCCCCACCTTCCTGTTCTAGAGGATGTGCCTGCAGGGACTACCACCACAGCCAGGACAGAACACAACTCTTGCATTCCTTGAGCCCATGTGCAAATAGAAAGCTGTCATTACGTCCCCAGAGCCTTTTCTGAAAAAGGAATAAAAAAATACACATTGTGTCTGCTATGCATTCAGGCTCCATTTGATCTGTACCGTCACGTTTTCCAGCAGCCTGAAGGCCTGTCTGATTTTCTTATTGGACCTGAGCTCCACCTTTAAAGCTTGCCACAGAAGAATGATAGCAAGCCAGCATTTTATTATTCCTCTGTACCTTCACAGCGCCTGACACAAAAGATTTAGACAAGAATACCAAAATAGAGAGGGTAGTTTGGCATATTCTGACAGGCTGTTCAAAAATTGGTTGGATTGTCCACTCCTTGAGTACTGGAAGTCTCAAATACTAATGTGGATGTGCAAGAGACTTGCCAGACTAGGCTGGTGCTACGTAATAGCACCATTGGTTTGTAGAACAGAAAATATTCCTCATCACTAGTTTTCTGCTTAATGTGGTTACCAAATGGTTGATGATTCTGAAATACTACCCAGTTAAATGGGACTTATATCCAGCACTGTTCTATTGTCTAACAAATAATGGGAGCAGGAAGGAAATGAACACACAAAGTAAGCAACTCTTGCCTACTGCAGTAATTTCAGAGCCAAAATTGTTAGTCTGCCTTTTTCTTGCAGTTCTACAGTGGGCCCACAGCTATAACTGAAATATAGCTTAGAAACAAACAGATGTACTGAAATCAGAACTGATGGTAAATTAATGTGATTAACATAAACATAGAAGAAATACTAATAGGAAAAAAAGTCAGGACATAAGATTTCATGTTATGTAGCCTCAGGAGATGAAATATTTAACTGGTTTATTTTCTTCAGCTTAACTAATATTTTCTCATCCACTGCTCAAAGGAGCACTGAAAATTAATGTCTGCTTTAACCTATAGATTGGTTTCAAATGCCAAGTTTTATGATTAGTTCTGGATTATGGATTTTTCCTAGTGCCTTGCCTTCATTCTTTTTGTTTCCCGTATGAAAAGTGCATGTTTCTGCAGGTTTTGTTTTACTTCTTAAAAGTGTGTTTCAAAGATTGCATCTACTACAACTGCTACAGTATTTTTGGGTACATGAGGCTCACTGATCATGTCGTGGAGAAACTACCTGCACATCTGGATCTCATATCTGATTGTCCCTGCCTCCACCAACTGGAACTGGTTTTGCTTTGCTGTGGGAGGAAGAATCTCCCAGAATGACAGAGTGGTTAAGACTGAAAGGGAACCCAAGGTCATCTTGTGCAACCCCTCGGCTCAAGCAGTGCCATCTAAACAAGGCTGCCCTGGGTCATGTTCAGATGGCTTTTGAATATCTCCAGATTGGAAACTCCACAATCTGTCTGGAAAAGCTGTGCCAGTGGTTGGTCACTCTCACAGTAAGGAAGTTCGCATGGAACTTTCCGTGTTTCAGTTTGTGCTTGTTGCCCTTTGTCCTGTCTCTGGAGACCATTGAAAAGAGCCTGTCTCTGTCCTCCATGCACATTTCCTTCAAGTATTTGTATACATGAATAAAAACCTTCCTTTGTCTTCTCTAGGACAAGCAGTGCCAGCTCTCTCTGTCTTTTTGCAGGGGAGAGATGCCTTGGTCCCTTCATCACCTTTATGACCCTTGATAGGGCTCTTTGTTATGTACATGTCTCTCCTGTACTGATGAATTCAGAATTGCATACAGAAGCCCAGGTACGACCTTAACAGTGCTGAGTAGAGGGGAAGAATCACCTCCCTCATATCTCATATTTTTCTGGGGAAGATTTCTTAAAATAGAACAAGAATAATAGTAAAGGTGCAAAAGAGCACTTCAAATGTGCAGTAGTAAAAGCAAAGACTCGAGCAGTTTCCTTCTCTTCTGACTGTAGCTGATAAGCTGTGAAAAGCAGCTTCCAAGCTAAAATAAGGCTTGAACAGAATTTTAAGGCAAAATAAGAGGAAAGTGGCAAGCTCCCGGTAAATATGAGCCAAGATAAAATTTTCTATTGGGTTGTTAACTGCGCCTTGCAAATAGAACTGAGTATTAGTTCAGATGAAGTGTGCTCTAAGAGTAGAAGAGAGACCTGGCACACAGCACACACTGTTCCAATCCATAAAAAAAAAGCCAGGAGCCTGACTAAAACAAGAAAAGTTTCATATAACACAACAGGCTGGATAAACAAACATTGTAGACTGCTGCATGTATAGGCAGCAACCGTGTAAGCATATTAAAATATAGATATACTCCATAAAAACTGTATGATGGATCTCCATTTCCATCTCCCACAGCTTTGTGCATGAAGTGTCCCCTTAGCGCAGCCAGTGGCAACTCAGGGAGACCTGACCCTTTCAAATGGCACTCTTTCTAGGACAGGAGAAGTTTTTTGGGTCTCTAAAACCAGTAGTAAAAATACTCTTACCTACTACACTTTTACCCACAGCCTCCCTCTTTTCCCAGACTTTTGTCTCTTTGTTCTTATTTGTTTTCTTGATCTTAAAGCTCAGCAATGAGACCATAAATAGATACTGGAAACTGTCAATTAAGGAAGCTGGAAAGGCACATGGACTGGTGGCAATATAGACTGGGGGACCTGGGAGAGATATGAGATCTTAAGTTTGCACAGATTCTTAGTACTTTATAAGTATTTATATATCTTAATAATTTCTTCAGTGCATAACATAATGGCCTGGTTTTGATGCCACATCCCATATATCAGTAATTTTGACTTTGCACTTCAAAGCATCTTTATTTTAAAAGGCTTTCTTTGTTTTTAAAGTGGAGCATGTCTTCAGACAAGCAGGTATCCACGTGGAAACCCAAACTGTTTTCAGGAGGTCTGAAAAGCCCTATGGAAAAAATTTCTATGATTTTGATTTTTTTCTATGATTTTTTGTTTGTGTTCAATTACATTCCATTCTTAGGGATTATATTGAAAAACTTTCTCCTTTGACATGTTTATCCCCTGGACAAACAGTATCTGATTGTGATATTTCATATGTTCTCCTTTCTAGTTATAATAGCTCTTTGTGTTCCTATGATGATTAATCCCCTGGAGTCTTCTCACTGACCTCAGCAATGCTGGCATTGCTTAGCATTATCTTGCCAATCAAAGTAATTCCATTTAGGAACCTCAATATAGTTTTAAGGCCTTGGCTTCAGACACTCAGTCTTGAGATTTATTAAAATACAAACTGAAAAATAAAGTTTTGCTCCCATTTCATTGATGCCTGGCAAGTCTCTTCTATTAACCAATGGCTGGATGATGTTTATTTTTAACATATTTTGTTAACAGAATAGAGAAAATCCATTTATCTTTCACAAATGTACATAAGCACAAGAGTTTTGTTTTATTACAGTCTCACATTTTAAAAATTTACTGTCTCAATTTTAAAAAATCAAAACATCCTGTAAAAAGCAACTTTACACTGATTCCCTCTTATTTCAATATAGCTGGCTACACAAAGAGAAACATGCTGAATAGGAATCCCAGCTGAAATTAGAAGTATTAAAAAAATGGGGCTTGTACCTACTTAAAGTATCTCTACTCAGATCTCCAAAAATATGTCAGAACTCACTCTGAATTACCTGTGCCTAGTAAAGGATATGAAGTGTCTAACGATGTCTTTCTGTCAGCTAATTCCAGAGCCTAATCCCCAAGATGCCATCACTGATGGCAGAAATGCTTTCAGTCCATGGAAGTATTAAATGGAATACATCAGCTTCAAGTGACTACAGTGCATTAGGAGCTTTCACACAGTTACCAAATTTTAGCATAAGACATCTCAGAAACAACCTTTGAAATCATGCCTTATACTACTCATCTGTATTTGCAAGACCGTGTCTGTCAAAGTATTGAGTTTCTTTATATGCAGAAGTGGTGAACAGGGCTTTGGTGGAATGGTCACTACCAAACCCTGTTTTAGGAAAAGCTGCTTCTAGAGAAGGGCAGTAGGTGACTGAGTAGGCGTCATGTCATATACAAACACTGTGAAAACAACCCAGGTATTTTGAAATTATATTTTGCAATGAGCTAGAGAGCAGGAGTACTTTGCTTGTTCACATTGGGTCATCTCCTACCATTGTTATACATCATCATTTGATTAAAATTCCTTGTTAGAAAAGGCAGGTGAAGCATAGATTTCTAATCCTTACCTCCTGAATGTATTAAAGGACATGCATATGTTTCTAAATGTGCCAGCTCTACAGACAAAAACTCTTAGGACCAGAAAGAAATCCTTGACTGATGCCTATTGACCCTAGTGGAATTTAAAAAAAACGTTCTACCAAGAACTAGAGTCTTTTCAGCTGGAAGTGTTTTCCATCCTGTTAATAAAGACTCAAAGTGAGATGTGTAGAGATGGCTCTTCTCTGATTACACTGCTGTTGGCACTAGAAAGGAAAGTACTGCTTGACAGATTAAATATATAGGTTGCCTCCAACGGCCTATATAGTACACTCCAACAGCCTAATACAAAGTACATTACCTAATATTTCTCTTTGTTATTGTTTTCAGGCTCTGATTACATTAAAAATGACTTTTTTCAAAAGTGTGTGCACACCTGAAGGGAATATATCTGTGCATTAAAACTACAATCAAAATAGAATGTGCAAAAAGAACCCGGAAACAGAAAGAGTTGAGCAACATCACATAGAAGATGAGTTTTAAATTTTGAAAACACCATGAAGACATTCAGAGTATTTGCAGACTTGCAGTTCAGGAGTGAACTTTCCAAACCTTGAAACATCCATTTGGCATTGCTCTAATATCAAACATAATTGATTGGCCCAGAGATAACAGATATTCGACTTCTGTACCAGCTATTTATTTTTCTGGAGATGATAACAGTAAGTACAGTATGTGCTGTATGAGACATCTAACGCAGAAGACAATACAGGAATGGGAAAAAAATATATTGATGCCACTCCAGGACTACACATTAGTTATAGTATGTCCCCAGATACATGGGTAAATTCTTTGTTTTTGGCTCTTGGGGGTTGTTTTTGTTTTTGTTTTGGTTTGGTTTGGTTTTGTTTTGGTTTTTTTTGGTTTGGTTTTTTGGTTTTGGTTTGCGTTTGGTGGTTTTGTTGGCTTTTTTGTTTGTTTGTTTGTTTGTTTTGGTTTGGTGGGTTTTTTTTGTTTTTTTGGGGGTTTTTTGTCTGTTTTGTTTTGTTTTGCTGGGGTTTTTTTGTAATAAGGCTAGTTAGAACAGATGCAATCCTTCTCAGATATGACAGTGCAGAGTAAATGTCTGAGGACTTTGATTGCTTTGTGTGTACCGTACATGCAGATTAGTACTTTTCTTTTCCTTTCCTCTCTTTTCCTGGCTAAAGGAGAATGTGTGTAGCCAGTGGCATCTATTTTTGCTTACCTGGCACTGAGGATTAGAACCTCATAGGATGTGAAGTTATTTCCTGGCCATTGTAGAATAACACTGTTATACCTACGGTACATCTGAGAAGGTTCTGTCCCTTTCTCTGTGGATGGACATAATAATTGTGAAATAATGTGGTCAATATCACTAGTTAACATTTCTGTCCCAAATACTGATTAGTCCTCCTGAAAGGTCCCAGATACTTCACACTGCTAAATATTCTCCAAACATTATTCACAGTCTAAACCAAAGCACAAATATTCAAGGGAGACAGGAAGAAGTGGAAGACTTACTCTTACTTGTGCACTTTGCATTAACCAAGTCCTTTTTCATACTAGATCAGAAGGGTAAAAACCCCGTGTCATCAGACTGAAAAGTCAATAATGGTCTTTTATTTTTCCTTATCTATTATTTTTATTTTAACTGGGTCACACTCTTAATTAGCAATATTTGCATTATGTGCCTTAATCATTACTATAAAAGAAAAAGGAGGCCAAAATCAGGAGATCAATTTGTATGACTGAGTTAAAGGAAATTTTATTGAGTTGTGTGTTTTCACAGAATCACAGGATACTCTGAGATGGAAGGGACCCACAGTGATCATCAAGTCCAAATTGTAAGTGAATGGCCCACAACTCTTGTGCTATTAGCACCATGCTCTGACCAACTAAGCTAATTTTGTTTTAATTTTTGTAACATAAGAAAAAGTCTGTGGATGTTAACAAAGAATGCCAGAGCTCCATTACAGAAATAAAAATATAATTACTGTGTGAATCATTGCCAAATTGATGGCACATTAATAATAAGTTCATAGCTCTGAGGAAAGCAAACTTCACTTACACTGAACCAAATAAACAGAGATACATTTGTTGTGTGTGCTTATTGCTTGAAATATCTGATAGTTATTGTACTATTTTTGTGGTTTTAAGCCCAGCTGGAAATTAAGTGTCACACAGCTTAATTTGCTCAACCCCTGCCTCTCTCCTCTCTCACCTTGGTGGAATGGGGAGGAGAATCAAAGTAAGACTTGTAAGTTAAGACCAGTTTAGTAATTGAAAATAAAGTAAAATACAGTAATAATGGTAAATGAAAATAAAAAGATAAAAACAAGTGGTACTTAATTCAGTTGTTCACCACACACAGATCAATGCCAGACCTGCCTTCCTGAACTCAAATTGTCTCTCCTCATGGGTAACTCCCCCCAGTTTATATACAGGGCATGATGTTCTATGGTGTGGAATATCCCTTTGGTCAATTCTGGTCATCTGTCCCAGCTAGGTTCCCTCCCAGTTTTTTGGGGTACCTCCTCACTGGCAGAATGTGAGACAAGAAAAAAGCATCCTTGCCTTGGGACAAACACTACTTAGCAAAACTGAAAACATCAGTGTGTTGTCAACACTATTCTCATTCTGAATCCAAGCCACAGCCCTGTAACCATTACTGAGAAGTTAACTCTGCCCTAGCTGAAACCAGGACAACCATCAGCATATTTTTTATATTACACTGCATCACTGCCTTCCTCATATTTGATTAGAGAAGGCTGAGAGGGTTGCTCATGACTGAGCACAGAACATTTAATCAGTTTATTCGAAATTTGGTTTTTAAATATGTGAGGCATTCTCACCACCAGCCTCCAAAAAATGAACAAACCCTGTGTGGATAATAGGAAAACCCAACCTTCTGTGAATCTAGGCTGAATCTAGTCAGTCATCCTCTCAGCAATGTACCAACAATGAACCAGCATCCTCCCAACTCAGTATCTATACTTTTAGAAGTATTTTAGGCGTCCCACAGTGCTGAGTTAGAGCCACAGAGAGTGAAGGTAGGACTGCAATGGGCAGCTGGGATCCTGCACACTTAAGGGGCAACACCAAGGGTGTCATCACAGGCATCAACATCAAGAGCAAAAGACTTCCCTCAGGTCCAGGTAAATAGCATTTATCTGCATCAATGACATGAAGAAATATTGTCATTGGATAGCTTGCTAGCTCATGTGAAAAGAGCAGCATCAATGAACTGAATAAATGAATTACAGAAGTGCAAAAAGAACTCAAATGGGTAAGTGCAGAATCCCAGTAATGCTTTCTTTTTTTATATAAAGATCCACTTGAGGCCACTGAGATAATTTCAAGGTACAATATTAAGAATCTCTTAATCTGTCCTGAATTTCTTCACAGTGGAAAAGAACATGTTGGTTCAATAATCAAATCACAAGTCAGCTGATGTGATTCCCTGTGATTCCCTTTCTGCTTTTGATAAAATAGACCATTTTCCCTTTGGGGGTTGTACAAGCCCAAATCAATGAACCAAAATTGGTTCCAACACACTAATTTTGGTTCATTGATTTTCAGGCCAACATTCCTTTTATTTACTAGACAAAATCTCAACAATCTGTCAGTAATATTTCTTGGCCTTTTTGTTTGAACTTCTTTCAATTGCTTTGTCTTCTTTCCATTGTTCTCCTACCATCAGCAAGTGTTTCAGGGTACTGTAATATTTTCTAGAAGCTCACTTTTCACAGGTGAACATCTACACAAAGTGTATTTTGGGGTACACTTGCCGAAAATGATATACTATATTGAACCTTAAATTGTGCTAGAAGCAAGAGCTTCTATTGCCTAGGCAAAAGTATGAAAATATTCTAAATAGGTCATCATGGTTGGATTTTAGCTTTTATGAACAAAAGGGAACAGTTCTATGCACAACTAAGAGAGATAAAAATTACTATTCCAATACTATCATTGGAAATGGTACCTTTGTAGTTTTGTGTGCTCCATATTTGCAGTGCCATACTCAACTCAATACTGCTTTAACTGAAAGGCTTATTGGTGCTAAGTCATACAATTCACTGTGAATTTTGCTGACCTTACTCCTTATTAATGTCATGTCAAGGTAAGTGAAAAATAACACTTTTCTCAGGCAACAAATGGATCATTTTTTTCCCATTTACAATGGCACATATGAAATTTTCACAGTGGTAAAGATGAACATTTACTTGACCTATTTGAATTTTAGCATGATTTTAATTTTTCCTCTTTAAAAAAAGCCTCAATATTCCCTTTCACTATCTTGGCAAACACAATATTTATTTGAAAATGGTTTTGTAGCTTGCATATGAAATAGGTGATTAATATTAGAAATGACATTCATTTTTTTGGCCTGAATGTTCATTTCTAAATCCTGAAAGATAGAAAAGAAATCTAGGAAAACAGAAATTATATCAAATCCCATTTTACATCACCACATGTAGCTGAATTTAGTTCCTAAATTTTATCTGGTTTGAAATGTCCTTGTCTTTTGTTTCAAAGAATTTATGCAGAAATGTCTATTTTGATTTATTTATTGCTTTTCGGGGAATATGGAATTAACAAAAGGTAAGTAATCATACACAGATTAACTTAAAAATATGTTTTTTAAATCATAACAGAAAGCTATAGGCATTTGATATTTTCAATGTGTTATTCTTTCAAAAATAACCAAAGGCCTCAATTCATTGTACTTCACTCTGACTGGTAAGACAGGAATGCTACACAAAATGGAAGAATTCTTTGTCTGGCTATTAGTCCCATGTGTTTAATGAATATTATTTCACATCCTGGCTTTATTCTTATCAGTTATATTGCACATGTACTTTGCATTTTGAAAAACTTTGGGGTTTGGGGGTTTTTTGCACACTTATCCAAAAAAATGATGTTTTAACAGAGATGATTAATGTCAATCTCCAATATATTCTCTTAGACCTATTTTATTTCCATTCCATTCCATTCCATTCTCCTTCTACCTTGCTTTTTTATGTTCCCATCCTGGCCTTCTCCAAAGCTAAAAGCAGCCAATTAAGTGACTTCCCTGGTTTCACTGAACTCCAGGATAGGATGCTTAAGTGTTAATGAAGGATCAAATGTCTGCTCTTCATGCACATTGCAGATATGATTTCACTTCAGTGATTCTGACTTTGGATTTTGCTTAGCACCCCTGGCTATGGCACTAAACTTTTACATAGTAGAATAAAATAAGTTATGGAAATAAGCATGATGAAAGAAGTAAGAAAGAAAAGTGAATACAAACAACGCTTATGAAAGGACAGGTGAAATAGAAATAATAATAGGAGAGAAGAGACAACTGTTTGGTTAATGAGATGCTGAGAATAAATGAGCTTTTAGAACAGATTTGAAACAGCACATTGATGTAAGAGAATGAATTGAAACCAGGAGCTCATTCCACAACAGACAGGCAAGAAAGGAAAGAGTGTTTGAAATCAGTAAGGATGAGAGAATTATAATTGCCTTTATGTTCTTGCTTTTTGCATCTCAACAAACAACATTCAGCAATCAAAGGTTAATCACAAACAACTTGTCATAATTGGATTGCTCTCCTCCCAAAATGGCACAGCAGCAGCAGCAAGGCAAAACATTCACATTTGCCAGCCATGACATGCCTTGATAATTCCAGAGTAGTGCTAGAAATGTATTAATAGAGAGCAGAGCAACTGGAAGGCATCATAAACAAGCAGACCACAGACTAACCAAAACCCACCCAGGAAGAGTGACAAAAAAAGGAAAGGTTCACTGCTGTTAAATGAACTCTGACAGCATATTTAAAGGCTGTTAATATGTGTGAGACAGTGGCTATAAACACTGAAGTTCTTTAGAGAATTTGTTTACTTACTGCAAAAACTTCAGCAGCCTGGTTTCCTGACAAAAGCACTTTTGCCATTGTGGTCACTGTGGCAGGGCAAGCATGAGGGCAGTTCCAGTATCTCATGCAGCATCAACAGAATTGTCCCACACTTGTGGATTACAAAATACTTATTAATGCTAGTGATTTCTGAGACAGAAATAACACTGTGACGTTTCTGATATAGACCTGGCCCTTTTATTAACAGTATAAAAAATACTGTGTGCTTTTTTTATCAAATCTTCATGCATCTTGTGTGAAAATCAACAATGAAGCATAAATGTTACCAGGATGTTTTTGACTTCAGTGTTGCTTTTCTTTTTGTTTTGAGTGTTGATCTTCTCAACCTGCTTGAAATCTGAGGTGAAAAAAAATCAAGTATACATGGTAAGCAGAGACAGATGAACTGATAAAGATCCAGTTTGCAACACACTGCACCAAACACGAGATGTATAAGATGCAGATCATACGATTTCTGCAGAGTGAGAAAAATAACCTAAGCTTCACTTTGCTTACACTTGAGTTTTTTCCAAGATAAATGTAGCCCAAAGATCTCTGGGTAAATGTTGAAATGTTTAGGGCAAATGCTGAACTGTTTAGGACAAGATAAAACCTACACAGTATTCATAAATTGTGCAAAACTGAAATAAAGTCCTTATTTTAACACTGGATCTTGGTAGAAAGATAGACTGCTTCTAAAATTTGTTAAATACATGAATTTTTGTAAGTCACTTCTTTTAATATTGTAAATGAGTTTCCAAATAGCTGTGTGTAGTATTTCAGTTTCCTCTGGCAAGAGCATTTTTATTTTCTTGATGCAGTGATGAATTATCTGGATCATTGCCTTACAAATATTAAATAGAGAACAGAAGAGAGTAAGCAGGTCTTTATAGTAGAATTATTATTTTGTGGGCAAAAAATATTATTTGTTAGGCCTCATTAAGACATCAGTAGGGGCACAGCAGCTCAAGAATCAAATCCTGACAGTGCAATAAAGCAAACTGATGCAGTCTTTTTTTCCCTTCTCTCTTCTTAAAGCAAGAATGCTATAAGATATCAAATATTGCAGAAATTCCCTAGATCAGTCCTGCCTGGAGAAAGGAGAGAAGCTGTGCAGCATGAGTCATTCTTAGCCAGTCCCTCTTCAGAACATTTTCTCCCCTTTGTGCCCCACCAGAACATGGTTATTATTGCAGATCTGTTCTCTCAGAAGCAACAGCATCGAGAGTTCCTTGCCTGTGAAGCTGGAGGATGAGCATTAAGAATCCCCCCATAGGAAACTGGTCATGTATTTCCAGAAGACTTCATACCCAGCACACTGATAAAGCCAGGAGTTTGAATTTTCTAAGCAGAGGAAAGAATTTTCTAAACAAAAATCACATAACAAAGTCCTTGCTCTGCTGGTGTCACAGGTGAAAATCCCATTGGCTCAAACAGAGACAATTTCACTCCTTGTCCCACTGTCACAGAAAATCCAGAAAGAACACACCATCAACCACTGTCAACACTTGTCCACCCATAACAAAATGTGATTTTCATGCAACCAGCATAGACAAGCAGGTAAAAAGGCACACTGATCCTGCAGGGGTTCAATTTTAATAATTTCAATGCAGTTTCATCCAGAGCAAAAAAAAAAACTCAGGCTGCATATGCTTATATATTTTTCATAAGGACCATATTTCATCATGAAATTTTAGTCTAGATTGTAAGAGACCACACTAATTCACTCTAGTGAATTATAAATGTTTTTCTTTTGGGATGTGTGTGTGATTCAGTGCACCAATGTTACAGTATCAGTATGGGAATAGAAAAAAGTAGTGGCATCCTGCAGATTAATTTCAAAATTAGGAAGGAAGTCTAGGAAGTCTAGGAAGTCTCTCTGCTTTTTTCCTTTTATTTATTTATAAAGAAATACAATTAATCATAATGTTCTACTGATTTGATTGCTGTTCTTTTATTTAGTTTCTACAGAGATGTTTTTACTCTACATATGGTTTATATGACTTTTCATAAAACAGAGATGGGAATATGGTGATTTTCAGAGTTATGCTTGTGCAAATTGTCTCCTTTTGCTGAAATAAAACATATATAATAGAATAGTGAGTGTACTCATAGTGAGTGTACCTGGATAAGAATACCTGCTTTGGTGATTAGTTTTCTGGAGTTTGGTGCATTTTTTCCTTTCCCCATTTTTTTTTGTTTTCCCTTAAATATATAGAAAAAGGGCTTGAAAATGTTAATTACATAACTTAACATTGTGTGTCACAGTTAGGAAACTTTGTTCCGATCCATTGTCACTTCCAGCTGGAAAAGAAAGACTATCAGATATTACATGATGTAGGACAATACAGTGTTATTCCACATCATAATGGTGTGTTTGGTCCATCAAATGTGTTGAAATAAGTTTTCAGCTCAAAAGAAAATCAAAAGATCATTTGAAACATCCATGTTTAGAGCTTGTGAACAGAGTAGTGTTCAAAGATCAAAATATATTGTTCTCCCTAAGGCCTAAGAGAGAGCTCTTGAGCTGCTCAACTCAAATTCTCCAAAAAACACTTCTGGAAGTTGTGTCAGACTCCAGTGACACACACAGTGACTGTATACAGTGACATTATATCACTGATTTGAAAAGATGTCCTCTTCTGTCGGTGATGTAAGATCAGGATATAAAGCACAGATGTGTATGCGCAGCACTGGACTTACAGCCAACCTAAGTACAAGCAACAAGACAGTAAAATGAGGCCAAGAAATGTAGAACATCCTCTGTATGGCTAAAGTCACTGAGTTTTAGCAAAATTTAAGGCTCAGTAATGCAAGGAATAGCCCTCCGGAGGTTCTGCTGGCATTCCTTGCACCAGGGAATGTGGTGGGGGATGAGTGAATCCAGGAAAGGATTAGTGGTGTTCAGGCACACAGGACCCCTGTGCAGGAAGAAAGCTTCACTATTTAAGCTTAAGAACTGGATTTAAGAGCACCTCATTTTGCAGAGACAGCTGTAACTGGGTTTGGGCTTTGGTCCAAGATATCCATTTTGTATCAAATACATAGTGAATGAGCAGAGTTTTAAGGAGTTTGTAGTCCCTTAAGGCAGAGTTTTGCCAAGAAGAAATGGAATAAACAAGTTTTACAGTCCAATTAGGGAGGGCACCTTAGTAATCCCCTTACTCAGTCCCACATACTCCATGTATATACGCACATACACAAGGGACTGAGAGTGACTTGCTGTAAAGTGGTTCAGACCAAGGAATGGCTCAGAAGGACCTCAGCTAGGAGGCACAGCAAGAAGGCGTAGCATGAAGGAGGGGAGGGAAGAGGGCATTTTACGTGTAATTGGTTATTATTGATTATATCTCAATTAATGAAAGGAAACTCTAGACAGATAATAAAATACGCAGACAATATGCTCAGACCTGGTTAGGGACAATAAGCTTCTCACAAACAATATTGAATAAAAAGAATTATTTCTTGACATTTTCTCCCCTTCTTCAAATGTCAACTTAATTTTTTCCAGACTTTTACTTATTAACATGGCAGATCCTATCCATCATGTCATGCTTATTCTTATTTTGTCAGCAATTCAAGCCAGAGATATAACTCAAAGTAATCACATTAAATGGTTAAAGCAAGGTAGATTCTATAATATCTTTGCTCAAAGTTTTTTTAAAAAAAACATTTTATTTTACTTTATTTTGTTTCATTGCAGTATTTTTTGAGAGACACAACTATTTACCTGATGAGCTTGAGATTTATTGTCATAATAATTTCAAGAGTGATTTTCATATCTGGCCTTAAATACACAAATCATCCATGAAAAATAAATTTCAGTAAGACATTGTCTGTTTATTATTCGTGTGGATCTCAATTATTTATGATCTTTTTTCATATAATATTTATGTATGTTAATCACTATTAATCATAAGGTTTTACTCCTGACTACAGCTAATACTTTTGCATACGAGTTTCTTATGCAGACTGTGCAACCTTCTCATGAGACTGCTGTATGATGTGACTTTAAGTCACAGTACATGTCCTTTACCAAATATTCACTTGTTTGCTTTGTTGGATTAAATAGATTAAATAGGAAAGTCAGTAACTAGATTTTCTAATGCTGACTTTCTCACTTGGATGCTTTGGGAGCAAGGGAAAGTCATTACAGCCATAGATATCCTGCTCCTTCTATTTCTAAACCAGGTCTGTGCAGAAGATGACTGAGCACTGCAATCACATTTTAATGTGGCGCGTAAAATGTTTGGAGCACTGCATTTTCTTGAAATACTGGCAAAATTAAAGTGAAAAGTATTGTGGAGCTGTTTACTCACCTGAAACTCCACCTTACAGGTACTTTTCTGGTTTCATAGCAGCCTAAGGGAAGTGCTTAAACCTGTGTACGGAGAAATAGAAAACACGGTTAGCATTTAGAAGTTGGAGAAAGTCCAGAGGATGTTTGAGAGTCTGTTAGACCACTTATTTGACATATGCAGGCAAAAAGAATCCTTGGCTAACAACAAATACAAAATACGTCCCTCTCCATACAGAAACTGAAGCAGAATAAAAGAAAAATTACCCTCATACTAAACCAGTGCAATGCCACATATTTCATCATGGGCTGCTATCATGTCACCTTATGTAAAGTATATATAGGACAATGAATGTGCAAGAGATTTATATGAACTGAAAATAGCACTCAGACACCCTAGATTTCCCTGTGTAAAATCCAGCACTTTGCAATATAAAATTAAGTGTGAGAATAAATAGTTCAGACACATAAATCAAAATCTCAACAGAACAGCCAATTCTTATTCAGTCCAGCTTGCTACAGCAATTTCTTTATCCCCAGCAAGACAATGTCTTGTAAGTGTATCTTAGTCTTCAACCAGCTCCTCTATGGGATAAGGAAAATGCTGAGAAAGGAGTAAGGTGCTGTCAGCAGAAATGCAGGAACATTGATTTAAGTACTGGTGGTATAATTCAGACTGGTCAGGGATGCCACCTTTGGAGTCTGGAAAATTAAAAAAAAAAAAAGGAAAAGGTTCCTTGTCTATTTTCTGTTCATGTGTAGTTACATTTGGGTTCACTTGCAATGATATTTATATTTAATAATATAGGTATTAGGTAAGGGCAGTAATCATTGACATCTACTGGATGCAGTGCTCTTATCTCTACTATGATGTTCAGGGTCTTTGGAAGAAAACTGTGAATGGAATGTGCAACTAGAAGATGTTTGTATATTTTGGAATATACAGCTTACTGAGAGGAGTGTTCTAAAAATGCATATGGATTTCTCCATGCACCTCTTTTCAACAGCCAAGTGTTCATCATTCCCAAACCTTTCAAATGCTTTCCTGTTCAGATTTTTTTTTTATTTCCTCAGTGAATGATTATTGGCTATCATTAAGTTTATTATCATATAGTGATCTGTAAATAACAGTAGTTTCTAGTTTACTTTTTGCTAGTCAATTAAAGAGCTGACATTCAACTATGCAAAGCAAATTATACTTTTCCTGCATCCTGGTTGGATACAGGATACACAATAAGTAAGATTATGTATATAGTGATTTTATTTTTCTTTTGGTGGTTGATAAAAGTCTAACTTCCACACTGACAGCTCATCTCTAACAAGTCTCCATGTGAAGATGTGGCATCAAATGAACATCCATTCCCTCTTCTGTATTGCCCAGCATCATTAATTGCTACCTACTAGTAACTGCACATTTAGAAAACAGCAAATTTTATCTTAATTGCATTTGTGCCACTAAAGCAGAAACCAAGCATGCTTAGATTTACAATATCACAGACTTGGTTTATTTTGTGCTTTTGCAATTTATCTGGTTTGTGGAATAGCTCTTCCTCTGAGTTGATGAAAGCCTAGGGCAGCCCATTTTCCTTCCTTTTGCTACCATGAGAGCACTTTTGTACCAAGAAACCTTCCTCCCAAGATGTCGTAATTGCTTCAACCAGTTTCTTTTTACGACGTGGCATTTTTCCCTCTGCAAATGCATCGCTTCAGTGAACTCACAAACCAGCTCTGTCTGGTTTAGATCCATGAACATACACTCATGATAAGATAATTAATGCACATTCATCAAGCAGAATCACACTGGAAGTGCTGTGGGCAAGCGTACAGTACAATAAATTTTGTTAAATGAGGATGATGCATTTTTAGAGTCACATCACTTCTCAGAGATGTTCATTCACTCATCTGGCCCCACTACTCACCACAGAAGGAGGTTTTGCTCACTGTATTCAGGGAGATATAGTACAGCAGCAAATGTAAATAAAGGAAGCATTAATGAATATATATAGATATATTGACATAATATTTAATTAGTTGCTGTTGGGAAAGGGCATAGCAACATACAAAACTGATTTCATACGCTATCATAAAAATTTAATCCGTTAGCCATATAATGCCAGGCTAAAATACAGATGGTTAAAACAACAGCACAAAACATTAGTTTTATACATGTAGTAAAGAGACATATCTGCAAGTTTTAATGTCTTAATCCACATAAGTCAGAAGGCTTTATTTCCCTGTTAATAAAAAATAAGAGAAAAATAGAACTCCCTGCTTAGACCAGTGGATAAAATTGGTTACGTACAAAAGTTTTCATATCATTATCACTAATACTGAACAGCAGTGAGATCTCCAAGCAGGTTTATTAAATATCCAGTGCTCCATATGTAGGGTAGATTGAGATTGGCTTTAAGGAAAGGAATTTTTATTATGAGGATGGTGAGGTACTTGTACAGGCTGTCCAGAGAAGTGGTGGATTACCCACCACTGGAAATGTTCAAGTCAGGTTGGATGGGGCTTTGAGCAGCCTGGGAAAGATGCCCCAGCCCATGTCCAAGAAGCTGGATCAGATAATCTTTAATTCCTTCAGACCAAACCATCTGATGATTCTATGTGATTATTACCTTAACCAAACATCAGTGTTTTACAAGAATTAGGTGGGGAAAAGAAAGTGTCTCATGCAGGCTTTGAGTATCAACTTGTGTTCTAGTTTGACCACTCACTATACTGTCAGATATGCAGACTCAGGATCTGGGCAGAACAACTTTAAAAGGTGATGTTGAGATCAAAAAAAGACTGAAAGTCCACCATTTATCTTTCTGAGAACTTAAAGAGAGCTCCAAAAATATGTCTTCCTCAGTAGATGTGCAAGACACTTTGCATCTCTAGGATCTGGAAAAAACAAATGCCTTGACATTTCTCAACCTCTTGGCATAGCTTTTATCCACGAGTTCTATTCCAAAATGCTATTAAAGCTTCCATAACACATGAGTTTTACAATCCAAGATAAATTATGGACATTTGCCATGCAATTTATAAAGCATAAGATTTGCTATATGATCTACCATGCCTGGAGAAGTTTGTAGCCAAGATCTCTCAGGAAGTCAGTACTCTCTTTTTACTCTCACTGAAGATTTGTCCTGAGCAGGAGTGTCAGCAAATTGTAGGCACTATGATATATTGTCTAATGGAGGAGAATTCATTTGGGAGCAAACAATAAACTGAGTTCAAAACATCATTGTGCTGCACAAATCAGATCTGTTATGTAAGGCTATCTCTCTTAACAGAAACAAGCCTGAACCAGACAGGTTTAGTTTAGACAGACAATCTACTTTTTTTTTTTTTTTTTAAATCTTACTGTTTCTAATGAAGGAGCAAGAACACTTTTTTGTATTTATAATGTGGAGACAATGTTAAATCTACAAATTGAGAGTATAGAGCAATTTTATGTACAATTTTTAATTTTATTTCAGAGACCTTATCTGCTGCTCTTTTAATATTTTTTAATGTTTTTCCTACTGTGTCAAGCTGTATTTTTTTTCTTCCAGGTTTCTCCTAGCATTTCTTGCCATACAGTTCTCTGACTCAACATTCTGGAGAAATATGAAAGGATCCTTCAGGAATCTTGGGCAAATTAATAATCTTCTTCAAGGGTCGCAGGGTCATCTAATGGCAGAGTCACAAGTGTCTGTACATACATAAAATACAGAATACTTAAAGTATTTTAAAAATGCTCCAGTAATATCAAGAGTATGTTTTAATTGTTCATTTCAGTAACTTCCCATGGCTCAACCATACCAAAGAGGTCTTTGATGAATTTAGATCTGCATATATTAAATGATAACATTTGTTCTATAAGAATGAAATGGTAGCCTCTTACAAAAGAAGCTCAAAGTGCAAAGCAGACTTGCATTTTCCTCTCCTAAAAATCTAAACCAACCTGTTTAACTCAGCTTATGTTTGAAAATCATATTCTACAAAATTGACAAATACCAACGTGTTCCCACCTGAATTCCCAAAAGTATTTTATCAGTCGTTCATGCTTTTAGTCAGTCACAATACTACACTTAGGAATAAAACTCTCTTTTTTTCTCTTATAACTGGATCCTAAAGATCCATCAGAGTGGGAATGACACCTGTAACTATAGGGATGTGAATTATGAATCTTACTTACTTACTCTGTTCAGTGTTCCTAAACCTAAGCAATTGAGAAGTCAGAGCTTTGACAAAAAAATGTGATTACAAGTATGGTAAGTGTATATTGAACACAGATATTATAAATGCCAGCACATGGGAGCAGATATTACAGATGAATATAAAACCCCCCATGACTCATAAGAACATATGACATTAATAACACAATGTCATTCTTTCCATCCCATTTTCTTCCCCTCTTATGTATAACAAAAGCCAGTTTATGTATAGAGAGTGTAAATAACAGGCACACTCATCATGAAGACCCTCGAACTCTATACTTTCTACTGCTTTCTGCTATGAGGAAAAAGAGCTACATAACTTGAGGTCAAAATGATGAACATGTTTTCCAAAGAGGAAAAGCTCTGGATAATTGTTTCTATTTCAAAGCAAACACAGCATAAATTCAACTTTTATAATAACACAAAATTGTAAGTAATCTTGAATTTCCAGACTAGTGACCTTGAATACTTAAAATTATTACTCATGTTGGATCAAATAACAGCCATTGTTATTGCAGCAAAGAACATATAACAGAAGAGACAACATGCACCTTTTTAGATCAGCAAATTTTAGATCCACACTACTGTGTAAAAAGCTTTCTCTGCTTACTTGATGCATATTGAGTAATTTTTCAGGTCAATTGTTCTTAACTTGCATTAATCAAAAAGAGAGAATATAATGAGCTACCAAGAACATATTTAGGAACTTAGCTAACAGTCAGGCTATTATTTTTCTGATAATTTTTTTCTGGATTATGGATTTGGGGAATGATTTCTCCATTTCAAATATAAAGAAAAAATAAACCAACAAAATTATGAACCAACAAAAACTGGGCTAGATCAGGGGGAAAGGAGGCCTTGGTTCTAAAAGCAATTGTGCTCTTTACCAAGTGTTTCTGGAATTGCAGAGGACAGCAGAATTAAATATCCATTCACCTACTTGGCCATTCTGCAATTGCTTGAGACCCTTTGCTGTAATAGCCAACACAGCTTTTAGGAACACATTTTTTGGCAAGGCAGGTTATGACATTAACAGCAATGAAAGAAAACACTGATCATTACAGCTCTTGCTATGTTCTGCATGTGTCATTCCTTGGGAGGACATTTAATGATCAGCAAACATGAAATGCCTGTGAAAACTGTAATTCCTCATTCTTTCAAGTATTGACTGAGTTAACCACAGCTCAGCCTCAGCAGAGAAAATTCCAACTTTCTTATGGCCCCCTCCTGCTTTCATCACATGCTGCCAGTGATTTTGATAAAAACAAAACTGAGTCCAGGGATTTGCAATCTTACATTACTGGAATTTGCAGTCTTGACTCTATATTTATTTCTCTTAACAACATTAGTGACTTTTCCTTCTTTTCATGAAGAATGAGCTAATTAATTGATTAATGAAACTTGTGCTCCAGTTTCTCCATTTCTCTGCTCCATTTGTGCTCTACTTTCTCGAGATGTGGGTTTACACACGTGTTGCTAATTACAGCGTGATTAGTTAACTCAGAACTGCATTCAACTCCCCAAAGAAGAAAGGTTATGAAAGGCCAGTTACTCTTGGTCTTCTAAAAGGAAATCTCACCTGATACCCTTGCTCTAGCCAGTCCTACCACAAGCAGACAAGCAAAACATGTTGCATCTTTATGTTATCTTGTGATCTAGGTGTAAGGTGTTTCATGGGATTCATAAGTCTTGTTTAATTCTATTTTATCCCTGGTAATTTGCATATTCAGCATTTTTGAGTGGGGAAAGCAATGCTCTAGAGCTATTCACATGCATTTATAAAGTCAAAAATAAACTCAGTTTGTTTATAGTGATCATGCTCAACTCTTTCTTATTTTAACTTTCCTGCCAGGATTTTTCATAACATGGGAACTGCAGGAAGTTCCTACTAGCATTGGATATGTTTATCTGGGAACAAGGTAGAGGATACCACTTGCTGTAATCAGTGCTTCAGTATTGATTTCAGTCAGATACTATTTGATTAAAGTTATTTATGCTTAAATGATTTGCCTTCAAAATTGTGTTGAAGAAAAAAAGCTTAGTGTATGTTACTTAGATGGCAAAACAGACAAAATAATGCTACTGCACTAATGAAATTTTTAAAAATATATTCACTTAAATAATTTACCAGTAGGAGAAAGCAATTATGAGTGACACTAAAGCCCATAAATAATAACCTTTGTAATACCAAACATGTCTTATTCTATTAACAGTATTAATGAAATTAGGCTTCTAATCAATTATTTTGAAGAAGCCTTTCCAAAAAAAACCCTTTATAATATACATATAATGCTGTATGTGCATGTCAGTGCCCTCTGCTGGATAGAGACAGATCCAAACTGGTGTTTATGATCAGGTCTTCACCCAACAGCTGTTTGTAAGAAGCTATAAACTGTTGTTATTCAGTAAAAACGGTGAAGGAAATCATACTTGCGTGGCATATGATGGAAAAAAGTAATTGCTTGAGATCTAACATTCCTAGATTTTGACCCCAAGGTCCATTTCAAGTTGTTGAGATAAGCAGCTGTGATCTTTCTATCTTTCATTATCTGCAATTTTTAATTCATCTCTTTCTTTGTTCATGAACAAGTGTAACCACTACCCAAAAGGCTTTGTTGTGCAGTATTTCAGTGTGGAATTGTGTTTTCCTTTTTTTACTCAGCTATAGCCTTCTATTTTAACACTATATATTACAGGAGGCCCCCAAGTGGCCTTCAGAAATGTTTATCAGCTGTTTTACAGAACACGCTTTACTGCTGCTGAACTAATTTTTACAGAAATAACATAAATGCCGTCCCTACTTCACCTGCTCTAGGACTAACAGCATTCTCTGTTTTCAGGGCTCTTAACCTAACCAGTTCTAAATTCATTAAAAATTACAGCCCAGTCTCAACTTCATTCCAGATGAGATTCTGCTTTCAGGCTCATTCATAGAGGCCACCTGTGAAAAACATTTCACTCTCCTATTCCCAAAATGTTGGACTGGGGAAGCCAAATGAGTTATCAAGGAAGAAAGGCATTAAGTAGCCACATGCTTGAGGTAAGATGCTGATCTGATGTTGCTATAAATCTCCTTTTCTTTCTGAATACTAAGTTATTCCTTTTTATTCTTAAAGGAAATGTTCTTCATTCTGGGTGCCCTGTCCACTCTCATAGTAGTACTCAGTTGTTCTACTTTGCATGGATATAAATAACCATTTATCAATAACCAGCCATAGCACAGGGCAGCATCTTCCTCAGAGCTCAAAAATTAAACAAAAGCCAGGAACTGCCGCCTTTGTCAGTGTTTTGCTGCATCTGTAGGGGCAGCAGTTCACAGTTTCAAATGTATCCTCTGTTCCACTCAGCATCACTCCATTTTACTCTGTGCTGTGTTTTCTCATGGAGAAGTGCTTGGTCAGTCAGGCTGCCGTCCTGAGGCTACCCAAGAACCGCTCCCTTCATTTCTCTGCGTAAACGGATCCTCTGGCTGCACCACAGCTATTAATTCAGGCAATGCCTCTTTGCCTTCAGCAGCGACACATTAAAAACTGAAGGATTAACTGAGCTGATCATGCACTTTTAAAGTGTCTATAATCAGATGCTAACTAATAATAATATCAAGCTTTGGACTCAGTAATTAATTATAATTCCAAAAGCAACATTGTAAAAAACTGGCTTTTCTTGTTGCTTTTTGGGGTATTTTTTTAATAATAAATATTTTTAATAATAAATATTAGCCATAATAGTTAGAAATATTATAGTTAATTTTGGGGGATAGCAACATGCATCTCAGTTGTAAAAAAAAAAAAACCCAATAAAACATCTGCCTTTTTGTGTGGACAAAATTGCATTTTTGGCTCTGTTGAAGGTCACCTGGGATAAGTAAATCTTGTCACTCTGGAAAAGCTTGTGAGCTAGACATGCCTCAACTAGTAATGATCAGCCATGAAAATACTTGCAATTGTGCCTAATTAGTCTTCAAAGTTTAATCTTATTAAGTATCAGATTTTGCCAATCATCTGCAACCAAGCCTACCACTGAAATCAGCAGGAAAATTAAAATGGAAAATATTTTGTAGTTGGACTCAAGAGGACTTTGGAATGCTTCTAGTTTTCTCATAGAATCAAAACCACACCACTGCAGCAGCTCAGCATCACAATTTTGTGTAGCACAGTGACAAACATTCTATAAATGACCACCCAGAGCTTTCTGTCTATTAACAGCTGTTCAAAAATAAAAGGGGTTGGAAACCACAGCAAATGATCAAGAATCAGTGAGAAATCTGTGGTGGTCTTTCCCTGATTTCCAGCATAGAAATTTTGTTTTAGAACAAAACTTTGGGAAATATCCTTCGTCTGGGAGGAGTGTGCCAGTGTAAGCACGTGTGGGTACTAGACCGAAATTGTGGCCAATGTAGCCAATTTCCTTTATGTGGCATTATATTTCCCGATTACTTGCAGAATTAATGTTTAAATATTCAGTAGTGTAATAATCTGAAAACAGCTCAAGTACAACAACAAAATGAAGCTCCTATAATCTATATGCAGGACCCCAGTGAATAGTGAGTAATCACCTCTAAAGTAAGTATCTGTTGATAATACAAAAAATGTTTGCAGTTTCTCATGAAATTACAACCTATTTTCTACATCTTATGAAAAGTTAATGAAAATGAAAAGTTTAAGCTTATTTGTAAATAATCTATAAGCATTGACCAGTATGTTAATAAAATCTGATTTATTAAATATTTATAATGTGAAACACATCAACACCTTAGTATTTCAATTAATTAATGCAAAAGTTATTAGAAATATAGTGTTATTAGAAACTTAACAGACTATTTTCGGCAACTTTACCACACTAAAAACAATGTTCCAGTTTATTTCTGTGAATGTCATATACATACCAATAAAAAGCATCCAAAATAAGCCATAAGAGATACACACACTCTGGAAATAAACAGAGTAATCTCCTTCTTTAGTACTGTGAGCATATTATTTTTATTAGTCAGCTATTGCATGCAAGTGAAGAGTTTTCACGAATATGCAGAAGAAACATAATATCCATGAATAGGCCTCAAACAGTAGTTTTAACATTGGGGTTGAGAGTTTAATCCTAAATTAGCTGTAAACATTTTTGAAATTTCTAGTTTATCAATAAATATATATTTTAAGCTTCAGAACTTTTATGAACTTGAGTCCAATGGGGTTATTCCTTTTTAGAAATAATTTTTTTTTACTCACCAATGCTTATTTGATAATTATCTGCCATTTATTCTCTAGTTTCCCAGATAAAGGTGTTTAAGATCCTCCTTCAGAAGCAGATCTGGCAGCATGACACACACAGGTAAAAATTTCTTGAGCAAGCAACTCAGTCCAACACAAGTTTTTTTGTACCCTGTATGTGAGCCTTTCACAGAAAAAAATAGAAGCTGAACATCAGCATGAACTGTCTTCTTAATGTGATTAGTCTCAGAAATAAACTGAATCAGAAATAAACAATTCATGAACACAATTCAGTTCAACATTTGTTCCCAGTGAAAATGATCTCTGAGCAAATGGCCCAAATAAAGCCCATGGATCTCCTAAATCCCCCCCAAATCCCTGTCATCGGTGATGTAATGATTACAGAGCATGTGTGGGGTCAGCACACTCCATTTCTGAGTCCAGATCCTGTCTCTTGTCCATTGGGCTATTGCTTATCCTCTTAATTTCAAGGCTTATTTGCAAGGCATTTGTTTTTCCAGATGAGATCTACAACAGTAACAAAATTCAGTGAGAGCCTGAGAGGAGATCAGCAGATCTCACGACACTATTGTCACCTCATCCCACCGTGCTCACAGCTGTCCCTGTCACACAGGAGCACTGGCCCTGGCTCTGTCCTGATGAGGGAGCCCAATGACATCCTGGTGATCCTTGCAAAAACCCACAGCCCACTCTCTCCTCTCTCCTCTCTTCTGGAGCTGCCTGCCTGATACACTTCACAAGCACTACATTGAATTAAAAGTAATTTAAAAAAAAAAAAAAAAGAAGCCCACATTAATTTTGTTCATATAACAGTATTACTATAATTTCCTATAGCTATAAATAAAACACCTTAATTATATAATTTTATACCCCATGACTACAGAAATAACTGGAAGTTAAGGAATATACTTTATATCATCTGGAAGTGAATTCATTATTATCAACTAAATGCTTGATAAAATTTAAACTGGGTGAAATCTGCACCTGCTATGCAAAATCTGCATTGTGTTTATGAGTCAACATGTGCACATCGTTCATTAATGATCTCTTTTTAACCACAAGAGTTGTGTTTGTACATATGTTGTTAGGAAAACTTCCTAGACATTTTGCAGAAGAATATTAGTGATACACTGCAATTGTATCTGAAAGTATCACCCAGAATTGAAAGCTAATATTGCTAGGCATTGTATAATCATGCGAGACAGCCAAGAATTAATACGAATATATGAATTAATGGCATTTGGTCCAGCATGACTGTGTGAACAGGTCCAAACTAGAAAAAGAGAACATTGTAATATTCTTAAATATGTTTTTTCAGGAAGGCAAATATTTATTTTTCTTTTTTCAAATATAAATTACATATATGTAACATCATCTCGGTGAAGTCATTTGGATTAAGGAAATGCTACACTGCACATGTGCTACAGGCCCATGAACAAACAGTAAAGTGGCAGCTTCCAAAGAAAGATGTCTCGTGCTAATGCTGTGTGGCAGAGATGATGCAAGCAAAACTGCAACTATTGCTCATACTCATCCATCAGGATCATCCTCAGAGCTGGAAAGATTTCTACACTAGAGCCCACTTAAAGGAAGGGTGAGTGAGGGAACGTAAAACCAGGGCTGCCACTCTTTGCAATAACCAAACACACCCTTGCCAAAAAGTCCTTCCATGGAAACCATTTCAGTATAATAATTCCTAGGGCACTGCTGTTACAAGTGTTTCTTTTTTTGGTGAATTATACCCAGCAGTAAAATCTAGGGGAAGATCTGCAGGCAAAAGAAGGGATCTGCTATGCGCATACACAAAATGCTTATGTACGTAATAGTCATACCAAGTGTATGGAAAAGTGGTTTCTTTTGTCCCATTTTTAGATTACGCAAGCTGAGAGTCTTTTAATTGTTATTTTTAAATCTTTAAAATGTTTCAGTATTCAGCTGAATCCAATAGTGGGATTATATTGGTATTTTACACATTTGACTCTCAGATTCTGGAGGCAATGTCAAAGAGCCCATTCTTTTTCCTATCACACATCTGAAGATTTTATATCTGCTTTTGCTACTAAACACTTTATATTTTGCACACACTTCAATTTGACAAAATAATTGCAAAGCAAATAATAAACAAATATATAAAATTGGCAAAAATTGTTAACAAATATAAACATTTGTTTTGGAGCAAAAGAAGAATTTTTTTTTAATATCTATTCAGCAAACTGTAGAGATCTTAAAAGTCATGAACATTGGTAAAAAGTAAGACAGGCTGTCAGGCATGTAGACTTCAATCTTGACATTGTATCAGGATCCAGACTTGCAGTCCAAATGCAAGCACATAAAGATTTTGTAAGACTGCAAAATCCAGCAGTCCTTAATATTAATGAGGATTTTTTACTATAGGATTAGATATTCCTCCTTTTCATTATAGAATTTACAACACAAGCAAATAAGTCGCCTAATATAATATTGAAAAATAAAGGGACAAAACTCATTACATTTTCGACTGATGCTGACACTTCTGGATTTTTTTTTATTTACAACAAAGTCATGTGTCTTGTTCAAGGTGCTCATCCCGACTTCTTTCCCCTTACCAATACAGAGAGGCGCCTGCTGAAGGATTGTTTCATCACATTATTTTTACTAAAGATGAGACGAATACCACCCTTTGCTTTCACAGTCCTTTTCCAATGACAGTTATAGAATCCTTTTTCCCCCCTCAGCTGACTTCCCCATTTCTGCAAAGAGTAGTACAATTGGTTTACATACAAGTAGTGTTTTCCTCAAGCTGCCACAAGAGGAGGTTTGACACTGTAGTCTAACTGACCTCCATATCTAATTTAACAAACGAAAAAAAGTTAAGTTTTGCCATTCTAGATTGACTGATCTTTTGGTCTTCTAAGAAGAACACTTCCAAAGGAAATAACACTAAATCAAACCTCCATACACCAAGACTTCCTTTGACTGCATAGGAATTCTGCATCTAGACACAGGGGTAACTCTAGTAAGGATAACTATGATGTCCTGATTTACTCACACTGCTCTGGTAGTAGACAATAATATTGTAAATAATTTACAGCCAGCTCCCCTCTACTTTGCTGACACTGACTTGCCTAGGAGCACTCTACAAGCAGAGCGTTCTACCACCTTTAGCAGACTGAGTATTTTTTGATAGCCAAGTCTCCAGTTTAGAGACAAGAGCCCAATTTGTCTTGTCATCAAGAGAACTCACAGCAAACGTTGGCCTCCACAAATTTTAGTACATAAAAACTCTCTCCCAACTTACAATGAGTTGGTGGCTTCCCACAAAACAGTGAAATAAAATCAACATTGCAGTATTTCCGTTGGCTGTCCTTAAGGTTTCCTGAAGCCCTGTGGTTCTGGAATGGATGGTGGTGCTGCTGCAGTGCCACAGTGGTGTGTCTGCCACGGGGATAGAGGCCATTTGTTCAGGAAACTGAACTTTCTCAGGTTCACAGAATCACAGAATCACAGAATGTCTAGGTTGGAAGAGATCTTCATGATCATTGATTCCAACCCATGCCCTAACACCTCAACTAGATCATGGCACTGAGTGCCACGTCCAATCGTTTTTTAAACACATCCAGGGATGGTGACTCCCCCACCTCCCCAGGCAGA
The DNA here is from genome assembly GCA_013399835.1 of Leptocoma aspasia. NCBI lineage: Eukaryota > Metazoa > Chordata > Aves > Passeriformes > Nectariniidae > Leptocoma > Leptocoma aspasia. The sequence goes on from VXAX01001848.1 coordinate 444,198, forward strand.
CTATTCCAGAACTTAATCAATCACTCTTTCTGTAAAAAACTTCTTCCTAGTGTCCAACCTGTATTTCCCCTGACGCAGCTTGAGACTGTGTCCTCTCAGTCTGTCAGTTCATAGTGCTGTGGTGCTGCTGGCACAGCTTGGAAGAAATACAACTGATCCAGGAAGATTGTTACTGAATTACTTGGAAGCACTTGCCATAACTGATAAGGATGTACATTTTCCTTGCAGTTTTTAAGTAAAAAATTTTTCATTAATGTAAAATTGCCTGGTGCTCAGCTTTTGCTGCAGTATGTGCAATGCTCAGCTTGCTAAAACGAATGACCCCATGAAAAACCTTAGCATTTGGCAATTTTGGGGATGTAATGAAGCATAATTAAAATGATTAAGAAATAGATTGAAGGAAAATAGTTAAATGGTCTAGGAGTGAACTCCAGCAGTGCCACAGGAAGCCTGCAGAAGGTGTCAGTTATCATATTATTCTAGCCATTTCTGCAGCTCCCCAAAGCCGGGGAATAGAAACACATAAGAACACATGGCAGAAATGGATGAAGCAAAGATCTCAACTCAGCCAGACATATCATTAATGATGAAAGGATCTATAAGGTTTTTATGGATCTATTTGGTTCAGAAAGGCTCCGATAAGAGTGCAGTTATTATGACCAATAATATCACCAAAACACAGAGGCAATAATATCACCAAAACACAGAAGCAATACTGCTGTTAACCCCTACTTGCAAGTTCTCAAGTAATTCCCTACATTTAAAATTGTTCCTTGTAAAACCTGTAATAGCTCTCTAAATAATGTTTGGTGAAGGAAAATATTGTCATTCAAGCAGAACTATAGACACCTGTGCTCATTTATAATAAACTAGTTTTGTTTAATTTTATTTATAGATGTATTAGAAAAATTCCACCTGGTTGGAAAATGTAGAGAAATAATAGCCTGACACCAGAGTCAAACCTTTCTGCAGTATCATCAGCTGAGAATGCAAAGGTCATTCTCTTCTGGTATTGAGGCAGGTTCCTTATTGATTGTTTATATGTCAGAAAAAAAAAATCAGATTAAAATAAAAGGAGTTTCTTAGTCTCAAGCAGAAATGAAAAATAGCTCTTGGGGGGAACAAAAGAAAGACAATCAAAATTAATGTATTGTGCCAAATGCAGGCAGTTTCAGCTTGTTTTGAAAGATCCATTCACATTATCATAAAAGAAGACTTTACAGGAGAGGTACACTGTTTTGTCTAAAAATAGGTCATTAATGTGAGTATTAGATGAGATTAACTTTGCCACATAATTATCTTGTTCTGCTTTAGATTATTTTGTGCAAATGTATGTTAAAAAAAATCAAACAACAAAAAGCTATTCTGAATGCACAGAAAATCATCCGAAGGAAGACAGAACTCTGTCCCTGTATTTAGATAACATGTGGTCTCTCTACCTGGAGTGCTCCTCTGCTTGTTAATTGATAAAGTGCATTGAAAGAGAATCTCTGTCAACAATGAGGGCATCATAATTTGCAGGATATCAATACTCCTGGTAAAAAAACCCTTCTTTCAAGAGTATTATTCTCCTGGAAATAGGAGTACTGCAGCACAATAAACTGTGCCATATGATTGGTTTTTCCCTAACCACCCATTTTCAGCCTAATGGTGTGGAAAGAGCTTTTCTCTGTCCTTAATATTCATAGGACGTAACCTGTATTCACGCCTGTGCTTAAGGTCTAAACAATAAAATTACCTTTTTTTTGACAATGCTTAAAATGCCCTGCTTGAGATAAGCTGTACCCTGGTTTGGACACATTTTCAAAGCAAACATGACTTTGATAAATACTGCCACTTACAGTTCAGGAGAATTTTACCTAAGTCCCATTTCACAATGAACAAGGGATACCCAGTGTGTGAGTTCACCCCTATTCAGAGGACACACACAAAGCCTATGAAGTGCTCTCTATAATTCTGAAAACCAAGTATAAGTGAGAATTAAGTGCTCCACTGATATAGGGCTGCCTGTCTGGCAAGAGATTAAAAAAAAAAGCCACACTTGCACTGAAATTTATATTTTCAAGCATGTACCAAAATCCAGCTCAGAATGGATAGAGCAATATTTCCTCTTTATTTGCTTGGGTTTTAATGAGTAGTACCCAAGCTGTGTGTAAAATATTGTCAATTTAAGTTCACTTAAATCCTTTTTTATGTCGCAGGCTAAGATTTTTCAGGTATAATTAGATCTTGAAAATTAGTTCATTAACAACATCACATCCTGAGGATTTCAAATCATAACTACAATGGATGGCCTGAATTTTAAATTGTCTGAAATTCAAATTGGCAGCTAGTGGGTTTTTCAAAGTCTTAACTACCTCACCCAACTCTGTGAATTAGGTAGCCAGGGCTTTTCAGTGTCACCCATTTTTTGGTGTCACAGATTAAATTTATGTATATTTACTGAGTCAAAATTGTTCTTATTTTCCCCCTGAAGTCTACACAAAGATCTTGCTTCACAAGTTAATGTTCATTTCATCATTTAAAATTTTAATATTTATAAGCATGCCAGCACCTAACATTCATACATTACAGAAGAATACTTAATTGGAAAAACAGTCTTCTTTTCCACTCCCCCAGATCTCCTAAATATATACATTTTTCAATATATAAATATATACATTTTTCAAAATTTTAATTTCATGCACACACATTTTATGTTTTATTATCTGGGTTCCAGCGAAATGACAGCATATAAAAAGAAAAATTGAACTGTACTACTCATTCCCAGACTTGAAAGTCTTGTTTTTGTTTTGGTTTTTCAAAATTTTTTATAGATATAATTTAATTAGTTGAAAACAGCTAATAAATTGGGGGCAATCAAGGATACATATGACTATTTCTCCAATGAATTTCAAAAGAATTACACTCATATATTGATAAGTGTTGAAGTGTGGCTTTGCAGGTTGTCTTTTATTGACTTGTTAACCATGGCTTATCCATACTGCCCAGCTTGTGCCATGGTTTCTTGTGTTCACAGTGAAGTAACACAAAAACTATTTTGTAATCAAAGTATTAATGTTTGCAGCACTGCAAAGCCCCTTCTGGTAAGCTGTTGGCAAGAGAGAGATTGCAATCTCTTCCACCAAGAATTGCAACCAAAACTTGTCACTGGGAACTGGAGAGAGTGGGATAAAAATAAGATGGAAGGGACACTGTTCCTGGACAGACAAAGTCCATAGTTTAAATAAATAAATAAATAAATATTACATATATGTATATGTATATGTGTATGTATATATGTATGTATATATGTATGTATGTACATATTATATATATTAAAAATATATATATATAAATAAAAGGAATAAATTTTGTCCTTCTAACCTGTTAACAACCTACGAGTGTGTTCAAGTCTTAGAAGAGGAGGGACTGAGGAACTGGCTTACCTATATATATAAAGTACCGCTCTGTCCTCTTTGAGAAAACAATTTGGTAGTCCTTTTAAAGGGTGTTGACAATGTGTAGCTCACTACAAAAGTGGAAGGGAGGCTTCTACTGTGTCATATCTCCATAGCTAAGTCACTGCTCAAATAGCCCTATTCTTTAGCTTTAAATAATAATATAATAATCAACGATATCTAATTAAATGCAATAATACATTGAGCTTCATGAAGCTTCTAGAAACTTTGGAGCTTGCTTTATTTACAATTAGATTTTATTCTGAATTCTCTGAAACAAAAGGGCTGTGGGCTTACAAACTTTTGCCTTCTTTCCTTTGAAGAAATTGCCAAGGCAGAGCAGAGCAGAAACCACACAGATTCCACCAGTCTTGCATAGGTCCCATCATAAATTGGCCATAATACAACCACCAGAATGAAATCTGGCACTTACCTATGAAAAATAATTTTTTTTCTGACTGTTTTACAATATTATGCACATAATTTTAGAGTGCTGAGTTGCTGCTTATTGTACTTCAGCCTGATGTTTGTTCACATTATAAACACCTGATAAACCATCTACTGTGATACTTGTGGACATCACTACTGTAATTAAGCACTTATATCTGCCAAAGCCGGGTAACAAGCTGAAACGGTAGCTGAACAAATTAGTGTTCTAGTGTGTTTATCCTTCTGCATTCAAATGATTGCAGGTTTTTATCCCTGACAGCACCAGCTGGGTTGGGAATCACAACAATTGTTTATATTGCAACATAGAATTTCTAAGCTTCAATGTGCCTGATAAAATGATCGCTCTTTTGGGAGGAGCAGGGAGGCTGCCTTCCCTCAGTGAGCTGACATGTGCTCCTGTGCTATTGCAGGCTGTGCTGCCTTGGCATTTTGTATGGAAGCAGCATGGTATTAAAGATATTAGGATAAGCAAACATAGAGTCAGGGAGAAATTGTATCTTCTTCTTTATGGGTTGTTCTTACCTCATGAAGCAAGATGTTACAATGCAATGAATCTTTTCTGGTGACCTGTCTGGACATTTAACACTATCAGGCCTGCTCTCCACAACATATATTGTTATTACACCTGGGAAAAACTGTGAAAAGCTGACATTCCTTGTTCAATTACCTCTGACTCTGCATGGTTTTATCCAGTGTAGAGAGCTCAATGAAAAATGAGCCTCTCTTCTATGGAAATGTCAGTTACCACTATGTACTATGTATTCTCTATGAGCTGATCCATGTAGTCCTTTGAAGATGTTTGTTTGTTTGTTTGTTTGTTTGTTTTAAGAAAGAGTGTAATTCTAAGGGAAAAAATGAAAGCCTCTGTTGTGAGCACACTGATGCTAAGAAAGGCTGGCTGTGAAGTTGGCATCTGCTTCAGAACAAGGAGCAACAAAATGAAGGCTTGTATTTTTCATGCTCCAAGATTAAAGGACAGCAACTAGAGCCTTTTATACTATCAGAAGGAAAGCCTGGCCAGGGAGCAGAGGAAGTTGTAACAGGGACTTTGTTTTTTATCAGATGAGAAGCACCCCAGAATATGCACTGAAGCTGCTCTCTATCTCACCCGACCCCAATGTTTTTCTTGTGTGCCTTCCATCTGTCCCTTGGCGTGGTAACTCAGGAGTCATAATACAGCAATAAACCCAGATGGCTGGCTTCATTAAGAGGAGGTACCCATACTATATTAGATATGGCTATAAAACTGCATTCTGAAGCCCAGGTAAATCTACTGAACTAAATAAGGTCATGAAAAAATAATAACATGAATATGACTTCAGGGTTAAGCCTTGAACCCAGAGTAAGATATTAAATTTGAATATTTCCAAATTAGTTCTTAGACAGACTCCTTTTGCACTCTATAGTATCTCTTTTTGCAAATGGAGAGAAAGAGTAAGAATTTATCAGTCCAGCTTTATAAGTTAGGTGTGGAAATTTTAATGTGTTTCCTTGTGGAAATAATCCCTTTCGTTCAAATGAACAAATGTAAGAACTTTTTTAAAATTTAATATTCATGTGCATTTTGGAGTTGAAATAGGCAAATTTCAAATAAATCAGTGGCATTACAAACTAATTTTCTTGACTGACTAGACATTCAGGCTGCTGAGGCAAGAGACAGTCATTCCTACTATTGCTGTAGCCATCTGTTACTCAGAGCAACGATTCCTGGCTAATGCACTTCATGCAAAATCACAGACTTTACAAGAAGTGACCTGTAATTATTTATGAGTAGTCTAATGAAGAAATTAATGTCTACTAATGTGGCAAAAGTATCACTAACAACACTGGTCAGATCAAAAGCGATGGCTGGGTGCACTTTTTTCCTAACCCTTAAGACTCAGGACAACATGGAATGTCCATGCTCCAGTGAACTTAACATTGTACCATCATCTTGGAGGATACTTTCCAGACCTATGATCATAGGCAGTGTTACATAAATAGTGAACTTTCTTTTTTGTGGACAACACTGCTTTGAAGCATTTGATTTCCCAGTGCAAACTGATACACAGGCCCCTGCAGAGAGACCAGTGCTGATGCAGAGAAGAGCAGTGAAAAGCAGCCCTTTCCTTCCTGCAGCACATATAATTGCCCATATAATCCTGTGTTTGGCGTAGCCTTGGAATTGTTCCTGTTTGTACTTCCAGTGAAATAGTGTACCAATGGACATATGGAAAGAAAGGAAAGAGAACAAGGATATATCTGTATTGCTGAGAGGCTTCATATTTTCTGTTACTGAGTGTTCTTTTAGCCACAAGGATATTCAAGGAGATGGACAACAAATGCAAGGTCAGCAATGAGGTGGGAGAGGAAAACAGGATAAAGTGAAAGGGAAATGTGATGCAGTGATCATTCAGTAATTTCAATGGCTGGTAAAAATCAAACCAGTATCTGCAGCTGCTCTGATAACCTGTCACAGTATTTGTGGCATTACCCAATTAAATGTTCACAAGTTATCAATGTAGCTGATCAATGGTAGTGCATTTTGCCTGCTCCTGAGACTGCTTATGTGTCAGGGTTTCTTGCACTAATTCTCTTGCACCCTACTTGGGCCTTCCTAGCTGTGGTAGCCAAGAACTGCCCCACCTGTCCAACAATGATTGTCAAAGTGAAGCAGCAGGAATTATATCTGCACCAATGTGCAGAACAACCTGGAATATTATATAGATACTTTGAAGCTGAAATAGTCATGCATCCTGACTGTTACTTGTTACCTGCTAGGAGTCTCCTTAGAGATTCTATTTGAAGGGAAAAGTCAGGGTTACCCTACAGAGATGTTGTCCTGAGCAGTAGGTGCAAAATGAGATATCAGAAGCTGTTGTTTCTTGAGGGGCAATAGCAGATAGGAAAAGAAACATGGGAAAATAAATTGGAAGGATGGAAACTGATTCCTTTCATGGGAGATCTTCAGTATGGTACAGGCATTCAGAGTTGATGGTGCTTGGACAGAGAGTCTGGATCCCAACTCAAAGCATGGTACTATGAGAACAAAAGCTAAAAGAATTTTTACAATAATCCAAGTATACTCAAGGTAACAAAATAATAATCTCATTTTTTTATCCTTCTTTCCCCACCAGTAATGTGCCATTAGGCAACAACTGGGCCTTTTCTAGTTGGTGGGTTTAAGGAATAGTTTATTTTCTTCACAACTTTGGCCAGCCTGCCAAAACTTCCAATTAATTCCAAATATAGCATTCTCTGGTGTAGCATGAAAACTCAATAGGGGTTGGAGTGTATTAAGTTGCTGTACACAAGTCAAAGTGTCCACAGACAGCAATATCTTTCCAATGCAATCAAGCTGGGTGAGAATTGAATCAGCAAACTGGAATCCAGGTGGTCCTTATCCTCCCATCTCTGACCCACTGAGACATCATTTTTCCTATGAGCTGTTCCTGAAGTCAGGACTTAGCAAAGTTTTGCTGTTGCTATCTAAAAGTGCTGCAAAGTTGTATAAAGCAAAAAAAATCAGCAAAAAGCACCACAGTCAGTAAGAGTTAAGCAGGACTCTACAGAAATAATACAGGCACACAGAATTGAACCACTGACATTCTCCTGCTTGTTCTCAAAGGATGCTTGAGAGGACAAGTCTCTGTTGCGTCCATTTGAATACTGGCATAAGATTCTTCACACAAGATGAGCTAAAAAATGCTCATAAATTATTGGCTAGGATGGCAAATGAACTCCCCCAAACACCCCAGACTTTGGCGACAGACCATCCAGACAATTTTGATGGGATCACAAGTAACACATTATCATCTAGACATTCCAAGGCATATATTTCTTTACAGCATTTAATGCACCTTTCAGCATTTGTCACAATTTTTTGCAACTGTGGCTTTTCTTTTTACTCCTTCTTCTACAATTCATATGAGTAAATCATTGTTTTATCAGAGTATAAAAGTGACAATGTTGCTTTTACTGTCAGATACAGAAAAATTATATACAAAATAATGCTTTCCCAATTCACTCATATTTTTCCCACTGCATTATCTCAATTCTTCTGCGTTTATGCTTTTTGAAAATTGCAAATAGAAGTCAACATTCCCTGCTAGCTTGTGTGGTGCTCTGCTGCTTTAGTGATTTTCAGCAAGCAGACATTAAAGTCTTTCTGTCAAGAGATGGTCCTTATGTTTAATTTCAAATTGATCACAAGGCTAGTAGGGTATCAGAGGTGTTTTAAACCTTTCCCTATAAAGACTAGAGAAGAACAGCTCTTCCACAACTAATGGCTGAGCAAAAATATTATCCAACAATCATATAAAACTCAGAGGATTAATTTACTTTTAGATGTCATAAGCCCTGAAGGAATCACTTGCTAACTAACTCATGGAAATAATTAATGCTAGAGGTCATGTGGTCTTTATGTTAAAATGTCAAGAAAATAATTTCTGGGTACACATTGTAAACACCCACGTTTTCCAGTCCAGACTTCCATTATTTTTTCGTTATTTATTTAAATCGGATAGTTTTAGTACATATAAAAATGCATATTAATATTTAGTTTTACAAGGGATTTTATTACCATACTTGGAGACTAATTAATATAAAAACAAGTAGATAATTCAAAAGGCTGCTAATCTGCTAAGACTTGCTGACCTACTCCAAAGATAGGTAGGAAAACATGAGAGGCTCCCTATTACATGTAGAAGAACTGTGCCGATTTATTTCAGCCTCACAAGACTTTTGAAACTAATTCCATGTCTCAGGCACTTCTTTAAGGAGAGGCCACAGGGAGCTGCAACCACACCAGGCATCCAGGTGCTTCACTGTGTGCAGTGTCCATGCATGTTATAAATGGCCATTTTTAGAGCTGTAAAGTCAAGAACTCCAAAGTTATGAAATACCAGAGTGAAGTCTGGAGTGCTAGTTATATCTGAACCCTCTGTTTGGGTGTATTATGAGATCCTCTTTAATTACATGAGCACACACTGCTTTTCAAACAGAATGCCTGCCTTAGGGCACAACATGGATGTGGCTCACTTACTGAGCAAGTAGTCAATATTTTGTGCTCGCCTTGTTTGAAGTGTTTATTTACTACATCAAATCCAGTCCTGAAAACCGACATTGCTCTTCCCACAGTTATTTTTGTGGTACTTTTCAGCATAACATTCCAGAATCACAAAACTCAGACTCACAGAATATTCTGATTGCTTCATAAATATTAACTATATCATTTCCACAATGTGTCTGAAAACTGAGCGGATAGCATTTACAGACACACACCTGAACTCAGGGGGAACCTCATAATTTGCAAGCTGTATCATTACAGCTCTGATAAATTAGGGGAAGCAAGATTGCAGGAGGAGATACTACTGTTCCTGGACCAGACACCTGATTTCCTGTTCCTGTTTGCTCCTCTAGAGCGATCATTATATCTCCTCCTGTTCTGTGTTTTTACCCAGCTGTGTCCAATTCTCTCCTACTATTCTAAGTTCCTTTTTCCAGTTTAGTTTTCTTTCTCACCTTTAATGCTGCTTCTCTCTCTTGCTTCAGTTCATGGATTGCAAAGTCCTTGTTCTTCCACTGTGCTTGGACTTTGAAACTTCCTCCCAGCCTTGGCTATTTCAGAAGTCCTGTATATTTCGTTTCTCAAATAATCATTTTTCGGTGAGCATCATGTCTGCACTCAGCCTCACCAGCAGCTCCACCCCAGCTGCTACACTACTCCTATGAGTGCAGCAGTTATGGAAATCAGTTTTCTCATACAGATGCACCTAGTGAAGCGTACAATCAATGTTCACTGCTTAAAAAAAGTGCTTAAGAGCTAGATCTACTCTGACAAAGGATTCTGTATCATGAGCAAATATCTCGGTTCCACCTTAAACAGAAAGGCCATCGAACTCATAAGGTAGCTGTTATCCCTAAGAGACTGAAGTTTCCTATGACATAGGAGACAAAGCAACAGTAAAGCAAATCTGTTCAGGAGGAAAGTAGGCAGTGATTATATTACAAGAAAGATTAGGTGGCTCTGGAAAATATTAAAGAAATACCAGCACTGACTTCTAAATCCTTTCTCTTCATTACAACTGAAAAGTAAAACACGGTCATGTTATCTCAATCAGCTTATACTATACAGCTTGAAAATCAAGCCCATGTCAATTCTGTGCACAGCAACTTTTAAACCTGGAGAAGATTTATAAATTGTTTCTCTCTTGCATCAACCCTTTCTAAATCTAAAAAAAACACAACAAAAAATCCAGATATTCTCCTGGAAATTTCTTTCACACAAATAATCTTATTAAGCAATGATGAAAATTTCACATAATGAAAACTCACGTGATGAGACTTTTGCCCTATTGTGGAATCATTCCTTCTTTTCCACCGTACTAAAAACACTGTTCTGTTGGGGCTTGTATTTTAAAATATTTTTTCTTCTCTTTGTGCTGTTTTGTTGGGGGTTTTTTTGTTTTTGTTTGTTTTGTTTTTAATTTTTTTTTCTGGCATAGATTCTCCCATGCTTAGAATATGAACCAATAACCATAAACTTGAGACTAACTTTTGGCATTAGTAGGGTTTCTGATGCTTTCTCACATTGACAAAAAATAATGAAGACACAAGTGCAAAGTGTATTTCAAAAGTCATTTATTCCACCAGCTATTTAGAGGTGTGATAACAAAAAATGTTCTCCTTTTGTATTTTTGTATACTAGGGTCCTGATGAAAGCTATACCTGTTCTGCTGGAACTTTTCATGGTCCTAAATTAGTTGTTAATTGCTGAAGTTAAAAGTGACAACTTTCCTCAGGCAGCCTCCAAATTAATAAAGGCACCTTGAACATAAGAAGCAACTCACAAATTACAGTCACAGTCTCATGGGTGCATAGATATTATTATCAGCAAACACTCAGAAATTTTGCTTTTTTAACAAAAATGGCTCCATAAGTCAAGGATTTGGGGCATATGTCAGTTTATCTCCAGATGACCACTTTATGAGTACATATTTTTGTTATCAGGATGAGCATCTCTCCACTAATATGTGGAAATACATTCAAATACCACACAAATACCTTTACACAGAATTTACTGGAATTCAAGAGGAAAGCAGTGGCTTGAGTGTGACATTGAAAAAAAATGCAAGTGTTAAGAAAATACTTGTTCATTGTGAGTTATTATGCTTATTTTACACAGCATAACTCAATAATGAATCACTACAGAATACTGATCACATCTATTTACCATATTCATATACACTCATTGAATTATATTTCAATTTGATCTAATTAAAATGTTTCACATTATTATGCCTTTTAAAAATGGTGTCAAGATGAAAACTACCAGTTATTAATGTCAAATCTAGTCTCCAGATCACAGTGCCATTTCCAAGTTTTTTTCTGAACCATTTTCTGTGGCGCATCAGTAATTTTTTTTTACTTTGATCTGCACAAAAATAATTCTTTAAACTCAAATGGGAAACTTGGTGTACTAGCATTTTAAGGGTGTAATGCCCAGCAGCCTTCAGAGCAGTGCTAGTAATGACAGAAACATCAAATATTAAGTACATGCTAGAGTCATAAAAGGATTGCATGCACAGGGAAATCCACAGTTCCAGGTAATATCAGAAATTAATGTAAAAGATGGCAAGCTGCTGGATGACAGTAATGTCCTGGCAACTTTGGAAATAACTTGAGACTTAAAAATTTCTTGAGAACATACTATGATGGAAAATCAGAGATTAAAGCTCTATGCGCTTCTCACTCACAACTTCAGGCATTCCACGTATTTCAACCAAAACCATATTCTTGACATGAAAAATACTGTTTCTGCATTCAATCTCCCTGAAATTGATCTGTAGTCTGATGGGCTGAGACAGAGGTAAAGGCAAAGACTGTGGGTAGCCAGTGACTTCCCAAAAAGACAAAAATTGATTAATGAGTTACTCTAGTGCATTAATTTTGAAAAGCTCAGTATATAAATTGTATTGTTAAAAAGGAATCCTCTTGCTCCCTTGGGAAAAACTCATGATGATCAGCAAGGACAACTAAGCCAAGGAGATTCACAGTAAAAGGAGAAAATGTTAAAACAGGCTGGGTAAAGAAGCAATTGTCATAATCATGTCAAGCTGAGGGAAGTTTATTGTCAGAGAAATGAAGTGAATCAAAAGTTTATTAGTTTATGTATTCTAAAACGAGGATTATGTATGTATTAGAAAACCACATAAAATTTAAACAAGAAATGCAGTATATATATTTTTTATATACTGGAAATAAATGAAGCCATTTCTACAATGAGGCCATATTCATTTCACTTCACAGTGTCTTTAATTGAAAAAGACAATAGCTCTCTACAGGAAGAGTTATCACTCATAGAGTTGCTGTGAGATGGAAGGAGGATTTTATGGTTACCTACTGAGGTTCATATGAAGGAACGGGGCAAGCAGAATGGCCATAATAGCTTCTTACCATCCTATAGAAAGTGTGATGTGACTATGAAAAGGTTTGAAAAATCTTTCACAGGGAGCACTTCCGAGTGCTGTCAATCTCAAGAAGTAACAGTGACAGATAATTGACCATAATACTTAATAAACTCCTTTCTGTGGTCTTGCAGCTGGAGGAGAAAGTGATACACAGGAACACCACCAGTGAAAGGGAATTTTATTTTCTAACCACTGTCATTTAAAAAACATACTTCTGCTTGCAGAATTTTAGCCAGCCTCACCCTTCCCGTTGCATTTATCTCCCCAGAAACAGGCTGCAAGGTCATAAAACAATATGCGCGATTCCCTCTAGGAAGGCAGATCTGTCTGCCTTGAAATCAGACCATTGATTTCACAATGTTCAGCTTTTAAAGTGTAAAAGCAACTAACAGCTTCGGACAGCACTGTTGTGTGCTCCAGATTGCTCCCTGCCACCGTGACCTCTCTGCACATCTGTCCCCATGGAACGTGAGGCCGAAGCCACCACCCTCCTGGAGGCTCTCAGACATAAGCGGGCCTAACCAAGAGAAGTGTGAAATGACAACAAAGCCAGCTCTCCCCGTTTTGCAGATGGTGAGCTGCCAGGAGGGATCAGCCCAGACTTTAATTGCAAGGCTGATGAGAGAGGCAGGCAAGATGGGAAGGTCCATGTTGTGGTATGGGCAGACCATTACATAACAGCGAGGCTGCCACACATGTGATGCCAAATGAATTAACACATGCTTAAAAAATGGCACCATCAATGGTTTGCCTCACTGCAGAAATAGAGGGATTAAGTACCCTGGCAGTTTGCTAACTTCTTTGGGTCTGAGCAAGAATCTGGCAAGTTTATTATTATTAAAACTTAAAAGAATCTTCCTTTTTAAACTTGTCCCAGGAAGGTACAGAGTTAGGCAGATGCACGTATACACATAAATTCATATACATCCGTTCATGTGTTGTTAATACTCACATGCTAGACACTCCTGTATGTATCCTTATATAGGAACATATTTTTTTTTCTTTAGTAATAGACTTTACCCTAAGGCGGGGAAATGCTCTCTGTTACTCCAAGAAAATTTCCAAGAAGTTACAACTTGTGGATCTGCGTACTTCTAATAATTGACTTACTTTTCTACATGGGCCAACAGTGGCAAAGTTGTGCTTATGCCTCCCTGGAGTGAGGAGATATCCCTGAGCCTCTGTGTTTCTTTAATGATGAAAGAATTACAGAAATATGATACCAGCTGCCTGTCATTGGAACAGCCAGAAAGGAAGTCAATAAGCACCAAGACAATTGAGTGAAGTTTAAAATCCATACTTGACTGAAGACATGTCCAAAAATGCCTGAAGTATCACGACCTTGATGTTTGTGTTGTAAAAATCAGTTTCTCAGTCTAAGTGCCAGGAAGTCAAAGTTTTCATAATCTAATGAAAGGATGCCAACATGTGAAAAAAGATGTGTAAGAAAGAGGTAGCAGGCACCAGGCATTAAGCTGTTTCCACATGGGTTCTATTACATGAGTTTTCTATTTCTATAACATAGAAGGAAGGAATTCATGCACAGCTATTTATAAGTTAATATAAATAGCTAATTTAGGTGATTGTTTTTATGTCTTAGCCTAAGAATTAAACACCAAAAAAACCCCAAATCCATGAAATAAGTAACCTAGATTATGCAAATATATTGTACCAAAACACGTTACTTGAAAGTCAGCAGAGGAAGCAAAATATTCAAAATCTGTGCAACATAAAGGAGATTAATTTCAAATAGAATAAATGTCATACATTTCCAAGAAGAATTTTTGTCTTAAAGAGGACTGACTTGAATCTTATAACAACTGAAAAATTACATGTTTATTTAGAGATATTGACCTACTCATGAGGTCTGGGAAATCTTAACCAATACCACTTTTTAAAAATACTATCTTTTATAATTGTTTTTTTCAGTGTAAGACAAGAAAATGATAATTTTTTTTTTCTGGGACAAACTGTTGAATGAGAATTCGGCAATCAGCCCTTAAAAATGTCAGACATTAATTTTTCTGTAAGTGGTTTACAAGTTCAGTCTGAGTCCAAGGGAACAGAATTAACTAAAGAGTAATAGAAATATCAGAATACATCTTTGTCTTTTTTGCTCTTTGGAAGCTTGAATACAGGAAAGGTCATCATCATCTCCATGCTTAAAGAGGCACCTGAGAGGCAAATCTCCTGTTTTCTCTTTTTTTGACCAGTGTTCATTCTGTGCTTGAGGTAAACCATGAGCTCTCACTGTCATACATTTATCACTGTCATAGACTGCAATATTTTTTGAATCTGAAATGTGCCTCAAAGCCTACTTAATATCAGAAAATAATATTCTCTTCCCTGGAACAAAAATACTCCTTTAATATTTCAATAAAAAGAAGAATATTTTCTCTTCTGACAAAGATGTGGAATGCATTTCATAATTTGCCTTGTATTAGACAGTACCTGTAATTCCAGAGGGTACTATAAGGGGTTTCGTGGTAACTAAAAGATAGAGTCCATTTGGACTGTCCATTTGCAAATTCTGACCACAATTCTACAACAGAAGAAAAGTAAAGACTAGAAAATAGCTATTCATATGTTTTCAGCTGTGTGCATTACGCAAACTTAATTTTATTTTTCTCCTGGAATGCACAGATGGACTAATGGATAATTAGCTGGCCAGATTTCATTAGGAAAATTCTTATACCTTAGCTCCTTTTCATGCTGGACAAGGCGGAAAAAGGTTTCTGCACTAGCATTTATGTCTCTCAGATATATTTTATGGTTGCCTATTTGATTTGAACTACCAGCAACCATGGATTATTAACAAGGAAAACAAATATAGTTTGGCAAATTGTCAATGGAAAAACGAAAAAAAAAAACCATTTAATTGTTTCAAAAAACAGGTGAGAATATAAAGGTGTCATCTGAAAGTTTTTACTGTATGCAGATACTCAGATGAAAGGCAGTTGCTTTTGTTTTTGCAGCTAATGCAGACACAAAATTCACAAGGACAGTGAGCCTCGCCAAGCAAGGTGATGCCATCCTTTGCACACAGCATGCTAAATCTCAAACAGAACCTGCTCCCCATTAGGGATGCAAACACCAGTACTCAAGACATGTACATTTGTACTGGATTGCAGACTTAATGCACTGAGCTTGGTGACTGCTGGATAAAGCAGTAGCAAGTAAGCAGGATCTACAGAGAAGAGGTCATGGAATAGAGAATAAAGACTTCTCTGCTTCATTGCTGTTAATACCTGGGCAAAAGAAGTTGAAGGTATACGAAATAGCAATAGCAGTTGGGACATGTTTGTGAATACAGTCGAATGCAAGCTGTAAAAGCAGCCACTCAAAGTGATTTAGTCCAATTTGTCCATAAATTTCCCCCTAAATTTAGGAATAACCCCTTATTAGATGAAGTAGACAAATAACCATATAATGAGAATGACAGCACTGAAAGAAAAAGCTGTCAGTCAGCAGTCTACATTGATCAGGACAGCTCAATCAGAGATTTAGCAGATGATTTGTTTTGTCCTCATTTTTCACCCTCAATTCTTTTCCAGTGTATCATTGAAAATAACTATGATTCATAATTAGCTTTTGATTACATTACCAGATAGGATAATTAAAATATCAGGATGCATCCCTCTATAAAGAGTTTTTTAAATCATGCTGTGACATTCTCTGGCTATTCAGAATTTTTTCTTTGCTTTCTCAGTATCAGTCATTGCTTGTTGATTGCCATAATTCTGACCAAGAAGAAATCACCTGTTTTTTGGAAAGCAAGTCAGATTTAATCTAAACTACATACATTTCTGCAGGGTCTTATTTGGATGATCCTAAGTTTAAACATAGGATGAGTTATTTAGAGTGCATTATTCTCTGAGACCCAGGAAATACTGGGTTAGCAAGCAATTCATCTGCAACCAGGTGAGCAACCAGCCATCCCACACTGCCTGCACCTGAACAAGCACATGTGAATCACCACTAAGCTATTTAGGGTGATAAAAGAGTAACAACACAAATTTTGAGCAAAGCTTGGTCTATGTACTGCTTGAGGAAAGCATGCTAGAAAACATTCATTGCCGCCCTCAGCTGCCATCTTCTTTCCCTCTCTTTAACTGATCACAGTTTTGCTCTAAACCCAGGAAGTCAGTGCACGAGCAATGAAAGATAATGAAGCAAATGTTCAGCCAAGTATCACTGTGCGAAGAACACGTTACCTGCAATAGAATTGAATGACCAAATTAAAGAAACTTAAAAACAAAAATAAACCTGAGTATTTTACAGTCAAGTAACCTCACTGTCCCCTGCTACAGCAGCAGAATGCTTGACCTCCCTGAATATCATACTTCAACAGGCAATGCAGTATTTTTAAAGAGACCTGACTGCCTAACATCTTTTAAAGTCCTAGTGACACTACTTAAAAGATAAGAGCTCTAGAAAAGTAATAATAAATACGGTGTGGAACAGGTTTCTGATATTCCTATGACCACCCTGTTTCAGGGACTGAAATGACAACAGATGTGAGTGAAGAAGTGATGAAAACCACAATTCTTCCTATCTTCATGCAGAGCACTGATAATATTCACATCTGGTTATTGTTCCAGGAATATACGTACAGTATCTATACCAGTGTACAGGAACTGGGAGGTAGGGGCAAATATCACTGAAAGATTAACACATTTAAAAGAGGAAATGGTTTTATTTTGATTTAACTTCTTTGTTTGCTCTCATGCAAAACTGCTTTAGTGACAATGAGGACTTCCTTGTCGCTGAACTATTTATTTCCCTGTTAACAATAAATAAGGCTTAGCTTGCACAAGTGTTAGGAGTCATTGCTTGCATACATCAAGGGGAAACCAGACTTCACAGGATGGATTTACATACTTTATTTGGCATTAGCATACACTAGGACCACTGAGAGTGACTAACCATGCAGTGCATACAATGCATTACTAACAATTAATTAATCTGAGAACAGATGTATATTTTCACAGGACTTAGGTACGAGCCCATTAAATTATTGCCACTGATGTTATGTATGATAGTGCATATTTACAGTCATTATAAAAACAGCCTAAAAACTACAATGGATAAGCATTTTCGTTGCTACAAGTGTGACAAATCACATTTAAAGGTAAAATAACTTTTAAAAAAGGCATCATTTCTCATTCTAAAAATATTTGATCTCTAAGGCTCTTTCATTCAGCATGTTCCATGTTACTGGAAACTTAAAAGAATTCAGGGGAATCCTTGTTTTATTATATATACACACACATATATGTACATATATATATGTATATCCATGTATGTATGTGTATATATATAATCCATACATCTGTGATTTGGTTATATGGCTTTTCAGAATGATTCAGAACAGTCATTCAGATTAATTCACCCTTTCTTTGATTATCACCTCCATGTATGACTAAAAGTACCTAGCCCATAGATTAAATTAAATAGTTCTTGGTTATACAAGCTATTCAGCCATCTCCATCTGACCTCTTACATCACTGTAAGTTCACTGCCATCAGTGGACCTGTATTTGAAAGGAACTGGGAAGAGAATGAGAGATGAAAAAGATACTGCTGGAAGAATAGATTCTTTCCTCATAATAAGACTCCTTTGGATGCCTATATGATCATTTAACTTCCCTTCACACGGTTAATAATAAATAGTTCACAGCATCATAGAGATGTGTTGGGCAAACACTGCAAGTTATGAGGTAAATTTACTGCCTCATAAACTCACAGCCAAGTAAAGCTGTCATTTGCAAGAAAAATTAAGCCATTATTCTGTTCCATGGAGAGTGTGTGATATTCCTGAAACCTGTAAATTCACAGAAAAGGGAAGCTGGCCATATGTTCAGAACAAATATTAACATTTTATTAATACTGAATTTGCTTTCAAGTTTCAAGACAGCATATATTTTCTTTGTTTACCAGGATTTACAATCTATCCACTGCTCCTTACCATGTATACTGTTAAAAGGCAAAAGAAATACAAGAGTACCCTGTGATGTTTTTGTTTTATTTTCTGGGACTAAAGTACTTTACTTGAAGTCCTGCTAGTGAGATATTGTGAAAAGAGAGAAAAGAAGATCAAAAAATAAGATTTTTATCTCTGAGCCATGAAAAATCTGACATCTGGGGCTACCATAAAAATTGCTAGTGTGGCCTGAAGATTGTCCAAATATAGATAGAGGATGATATTATAAAATGTTTCTGTTGTGTAGCATGTTTTTACTACTCAGTCATATAAAATCACAATAGGATCTTTAATCTTTAGGGAACTACAAGATAAAACTTCACAAAGTGTCTTCCTGAAATACTATAATAATTCTCAGATCTTTGCGGATACTGTAGGTGCAAGCAGTATGGGATTATCACCTCTTGATTGTGTAGTTTCCAAAGAATGAAACATCCACAAAAGGTATGTGTGTGGTGTGTGGTGGCAGCACAAGTGATAATTTCCCTGAGAACCTGAGTCCTATATGACCTTCACATTTGACCACAAGATTCATCTATGTGTATCTCTTGCACACAAAACTAAATACGCAGTGCAGCTATTACGTTAGGCTAAGATAATATGTGTGTACAAGATTACAGAATGAGGCTGAAGTCGGCCATTGAGTAGGAAAAAAATCCTAATTTGTAATTTAAGCAATGCTGGTTCTGTCATTTCAACTTGGAACAAGAACAGAAGCCTAAAGTCCTTTGTTGTCCTCACTGAGAGCTGTGACTGGGCCACTGGGGTTGTGAAGCTGAGGCCAAACTCAGGCAGAGCTCCTAAGGGCTGGGTGCATAAAGCCCCCCTTCCCTTCGGTGCCACTGCAGAGATGTACTGGGGTGATGTGGAGTTCCGTGGTGTCTGAAGGTTCTGGAAGCCAGTCTGCCCAGGATCCAGCTCTGCCAGTCCTGGGAAACGAATCAGAGGGAGAAACACTGGAAAATTTCAGAGAGAAAAAGCTGGTCTTGCCCATCCTCTTGAGACCATAGTTTCTATCTGAGGAAAAGGATTACAAACCCCAAAACATACATAGCACAAATGTAAAGTTAATATGGAAAATTCCTAATCTAAATTTCTACGGATAATGCCACAAGATTCATGTTATAACCCAGATAAAAGGGTATGCTGTATGTTTTAAATTCTCATTACTGCCATGGGACTCATATAAATGTACTAAAAGCCAGAATAAGCCCCTTTAAATTATTAATTGCAGTTACCTAATAATAACTTGGCGAATAAGAAGAAAAATGGTAAAAATGTACTATTAAAAACATATTAAAACAATAAAACATGTCAAGTGCACTATACTTCACTAAGCACTTTTCTGTATAATTTAAACCTTTGTACAAGTACCTTTAAGTAAAATTACACTTTTTTTGCCCAATTTAGTATTTATGATATTAATTTCCAGAGAGTGTGTATGGTTTGCTGAATGCTCATTTCTGAGCACCACAGTGACTCTCAGAGTGGAAGCAGAGGTACCAGATGTTAGATTTACCCATTGTTGACAATTCTGAGTTTTAAGAGCAAAAAACATCTTAGGTTTTTAAATGAGCTGAGCCACTATAAACTCTCATTCCACAGAGACAAGCCGTGGCAGCAATGGGATGCCACGGCTTTTTTGGATCCCAGTGGACACAGAATATACAAAGTGTGTCGATATCTTGACTGACTGTGGGCTAAAAGGTTGTGTGCAACTTAAGTTGCACTTTACTGTGTACAATAATAAATTACTTAACCTGGTCTCAGGGTATGGAGCAAATTACTAAGAGAAAGACATGAAAACCCTACTATTTTTTTGCACTCAGAACACATTTTTTTTTCAATGTACCATTATAAGGCCATAACTCACAGCTCTGTTAAAAAATTGAAGTATTTTAGGGCTTTTTCAGATCACACTGAAACTTTTCTATGAAACATTGCTATAACTTTCTGCAAACAAAAAAAAACATGGAGAAAAATAGTAAGTATAACCTCTAAAATATGATGCTGTAATCCACAGCTGCAAAGATTACTGGCTGGCTGTTAAAATATGTTCTGAGAATTTCACTTCTGTGCAGCTCACTAAATTCCCACTAATTAACATGCAGTTAAAAAGTGAGCAAATTGTTAATGTTATTATACTCTGAGCTTTGCTCTGAAAGAAATGACACCATATATCTCTTTGTGCGGTTAAAATTTCTCTAACCGGAAGGAAAACCTTTAAACTTATCTAACAAATACTCTCCACCAGTAAGACGCTTTCTCTTTGAATATAAAGATTTTTAGTTTTACATTTTTTATTAAAATTGCTCTTTAATTTTCATGGCTATTCTAAATGCTCTATTCAAATAAGGCAACTACCTTTCTTAGACGTCTGTCCTTAGTGTTTTTTAAATTTCAAATTCTGTAGAAAATGAAGAATTTTTAAAAAAACAATTTCTGAGAGGGAGCAGAAGAAGACCCAGCACATTCTATTTGCTTTGTCTCAAGTTATGGGAGTGGCATCTGCACCCCAGGGATACCCAGGACATGGGCTGTATAAAAATGGTACCTCCAAAAGAGTAACTTTGGGACCCCCAATTCCAAGGACCAGGGGGAAGAAGAATCAGTAGGATGTTGCAGGAATCCAGGTGTGGTGATACCTTTCTACTTAAGCTCTCAATAGCATGGGCATAAGAAATGTATTGCTTCCAGTGAAATGTCTGCTTCCAGTGAAAAGAAATTCCTCAGAAACCAAGGAAATTCCTATGACCAGCCAGGAGACAGCTGGACAGCAAGGAGGACAGAATATATTAACAGTATATAATATATATACTAGTATATATATTATATACTGTATATAATAATTCCTTATATTCATAAATAATATAAGAGGAAGAATGTCATGAAAGGAGGAAAATTATATACTGAAATTAAAAAAAAAAAACAAAACAAAAACCACAAAGGAATCAGTGTCCAGATGAGATTCTGGCCTCAACAGAGGAGAACTGAGAACTTCTAGTTCATTGCAAGATAAAAGTTCTTAATTTTTAAAATATAAATTCCATATTTTAAACTAAAGTGAATAAAGACGTGAGGCAGTTTTCAAACGCATAGTTTTCAGTGGCAAAATTTTGGAGTTATATGTACTATATAGTTAGATCGATTATCACATACTGATTTTCTTGACCGAGAAAACCTCTTTAGTATTCTTTTTTATCCTTATAACTGTGTTGCTCAGTCTTTTCATCTATGTTGGCTAAACTCATTAACACATAATTAAAGAAAGAAGATTAAAAGTATGACTGTAACATTAGACTGCAATTTCTTATCATCCTAATCCAAAAAGACATTGTTTGATAGATTATTTTAAATTTATTCAAAGTGTACCTTAACCTGATCAATTTTGCAGTCCTTGGTTTGGAATACATACGTGTAATTGTACATTGTGTGTAGTATAAACAAGGCATCATTTTATAGTTATTATATTTTATAGTTATTTTACTTACATACATAAATCAGAGGAGAATCCTTCAACAAATTACTACAACAAAGCTAGCAAGGCTTGTATTTACCCCATTGCACCTGTCAGGAATGTATATTATCAGTATTGTCTGTAGTGGAATTTTATTTCTTAGACTCTTGGTTTTTTTCCGGTATTAAATTTATTGCTTGTGTGAGTGTTGCATATCTCTGGGAACTTCTCTACCTCATGCAAGTTAGTGATTCCAACAACGAATATAGATTATGATATATGACAGATCTGGATGGCTGAGTTAATGAACCATGAAGCAAATACAAATCAAAATCAAGATTTCTTTTACATTCAAGGCGATCACAGTATAGGGAGGAAAAGGACATAAACTACTTGGATGATGTATTTTACTTGTGGAAAGCAAAGCCAGTAAATTTCTGAAGCCACATATGCAGTGTTTGGGGAATACATAACTACTCTGGATGGATTGGCACTTTTTAACTGAGATACGGCATAAATCTCTGGGGAGAAAAAAGGTTTGATGATTTAGTTTGGTTTTTTTTATGATGTCACCAGACCAAAGGATGATTTGGATGCTGAAATATTTGATTAGAACACTGGGTTACAACTTCTATTAAAAACAAAAATAGTGTGAGTAATTAGTACAAAGCCTCAAACATACACCCACAACTGATGTCTAAACACACCAAGGCTGTAGAGAAAATTTAGCAAAGACATAGGCATTAAGTAACCATTAGGCCACCTACCCTGTGTGACAAGGTTCAGGACTCATCAGTCTACAACACAGAAAATGTCTCTTGACTGTACTTTGTCCATCTGAAAGGTAAATAGCCAGCTGTGTCACAAACACTGAATTATGCTGCTTGGATTTGTGCTGCCTCTCTGCCTTTCCCATGCTTCCCTTCTTTCTAGAGTTGGGGCCAGATAGTCAATGTATTAAACTGCAAAACACACTAATCCCTGACCCCGAGGTTAGAGCTATCATAAGCACTGACTGGAAATGGCTGCAAATAGTTCTTGTCATGCCCTCTCTTTCCATTGGAAATGGAGTAATGACACAGGCAGTGAGTCGGAGCCCTCGCAGAGGTCACGGATTTACACCAGCCGAATCAATTTCTTATATCAGTATTGCAGAAGCTGTGGAGGAGTTTTTCCCTGAGACTTTGTTGGCTTCAACATATTTTATACATGCTTTTTTTTGTCTTTTTTTTTCTCCTCTAGGAAAGCAAACAAATTAAAGGATATTAGACTGCAATTTATGCATTGGAAAGCTGTAAATCCAGGGTCCCTTCTTGAGGCATCCACTGCCCAATATATAAAATGAAATGTCAGTTCAAGCCCTCAGTGAAAACAGAAGTTACTGCTTCAGTTCTGTAACAACAGAGATGGAGCCCACAATGACAAAAAGCAATTAACAGTAAGACAATGTAATTTCTATGGGAAACAACAAATTTCAAGCAAGTGAACATCCTCACTCAGCATCGGAAGGCTATTAATTTTTGTCTAGGCCACCACAACCTTTCCAAATATGCAAATAGGCAGCCCTTTCAGCTGGGGGGACAACATTCTTCCATTTGGAAACGTCTGAAATTTGCAGGACAGCCAAGATTTTGATTAATGTGGGTCCTAGTTAGCTTTAATCTGTCTCTGGTTTGCACTATTCAAATACTTGAATGAATAAAATTTGTGACTTGAATACACTACCAATTAAATAAAAAATACAACTATAGATGTGGTAAAGAGAGAAGCACACAAGACAAAACCAAATTACATACTTGTTAGGATCAACAGAAATTCTCTTTCTCTCAGAAATTCAGCTTTTCCATGTAGAAATTACCTATGTCAACAGAGATTTTTGAAAACTCATGGAAAACACATCTTGTTACCATTTTTACATGCAGATTACAGTGACAAATTGAAAACCATTCAATGAGAAAGACTTGACTGTTTTCTTTCAAAAGCTTTTGTTGGTGTTTTCCCTCTCCTGTTGCCCAGGGTTCTTTTCCAACTGAAAGGCTCTAGTAAAAATGGCTCCTATTAAGGATCACACTTAAAAACACATTTAACTTTCATTGAAGTTTTAATGGCATTCAAGCATGTATTACAGTACTTTTCTGAACTACTGCCAAAATTTGAAAGCAAAGTGTGAAGTACCTGTTTTTCAGCAGCTGCATGTGTTCAGGCATCAGTTTCACAGTCATATTATCTTCATTTCCCGAGGAAGACTGAATTTCAACATTCCTCTCGTTACTGAGTATCTGCATGGGCAGAATTTCCGAGTAGGTTTTAAAGAATTTTAGACACTTAAGAACAAAAACCAGCAGCCAGGATGTTTCCACTCACAATGAATTAAGAGCTGAGGGACTTACTTGCATCTTGAAGTGCCTGAATACTTTGGAAAATCTACCCAGTGGACTTCGGACAAAACCCTTAAATTACACTATAATAAAAAAAACCAACGAAGGTTGTTGTCCGCAAAACTGCATAAGACTATTTGCTTTTTGGAGAGAACTTTTTCAGCTGTTTATTCTCCAAGCTCTCAAGGCAGTTTTGCAGACACTGTCCCTTCTGGATCCTAGACAAGTCTTTTTCTTGTTATATTATTTCTTGACCGTATGGCAGATTCCACAATTCCGAAAATGCTAACATCGTCTATCAGAGAGAAGTACTACAGTAATTTTTATAGAAATAAGATAAAATCCGTTTTATTAAAATCCCTAGTAAATACTTTCCTGAGTATGTTTGGAGCAGGATTTATCTCCATATTAACTTTCACAGCAGGGTTGGAAATCTCCAGGTGAAAACAAATAGCCAAATGGCTCAGAAAATATCAGAACAGTGCCTCAAAAATTAATTTTACTTTAGGATGGCACTCATCTGTTTCTCTGAATACTCCAATAATGTCTTCCCTAAGTGTGGATCCAGTCATTGCAATTACTGATCTCCTGGGTTTAATGCATCTCACCCTGAAACACATCTAATAGGGTAGATCAGCGACAACAGCACATTGCCCATGGATATGACTTTGGTTCAAACATGCACACTTTTCTTCAGAAGGACTAGCAGGGCCAAATTTTCTTTTACTTTTCAAGGCTGCTGCTTCTATGTTAGACTTGAGGATACATATTTTCCCCTGGAAGTTAGATGTACTTCTTGTAAGACCTTTAGTTTCCTTCATGAAATTTATTGCCTAAATCTACAAACCTTGCTTTGCATATGTTCTTTGACTGCCCTGCCTGGAGCAATGTTACCAATGTTTCACTTTCAATTTGTTGTAAAGGGAGTTTAAGGTGATTAATTGAAGGTGATTATGGATGTTTAAAGATAAAATGAGATGAAGTTCATCTCTGGTCTCTCTACAAAATACCCTGAAACTACAGCAGAAATTGTGACATAAAATACAGTTCTGTGTGCAGGTGCCATGATCCTGCTCCTTCAGAGACTCTCTATGGATATTCTCACTCTGTGGTAACAGAGAGAAACACAGCTTCTCCCAGGCTCAGCCTGAGAAAGCTAGAGAAAGGATTAAAACAATTATCTAATTTCTTGCACCTGGTGTTTGAGAAAGATATTTACAAGAAAGAATCGTTCCTGCTTGACCAATAGTGTGAGAGAAGTCACTGCAGGCGACAGCAGTGGAGTGCTCCTGCCACAGCCAGTGGCTCCGGTTCTCCTTGCACCGAAAGAGACCGCCACAATGCATTTTTGCCAGCCACCGTTGCTCCCTCCGCCGGTCGCCCCCTCCTCGTCTGCGGTGCAGGAGCAGATGCCAGCGGCACTGGCAGAGGTACCGCCAGTGCCTCCTCCTCTGCCCGCACTGCGTGCCGTGTGGATCGGCTGACTTGGTATCTTTTGCAGTTCTACCACTGCAGCCCGCTGTGTCGCCCGCCCTGAGCGGGACGGCCCCGCGGTTCGCTCCGGAGCCCGCCGCACGGCACGCCAGGCCCGGAACCGCCATGCGGCCTGCGGCCACAGCGGCCCCGACACCGGCCCCGGCGCCGGCTCCGGCGGCCGCCGTCTCCGCTCCGCCCCCTGCGATCGCCCCGACTCCGCCCGCCCGGAGCGGGCCGGCCGGGCAGTTTGCGGCCCCTCCGCAATCCGCAGCGGCAGAGGCTGCCGTCCCCGCTCCGCCACCCGACAGGGGTGGGCACAGCCCGCCGCCGGCAGCGGCTTCGCTTCTCGCACCCCTGCCCGCTTCGGTTTCTGCAACCAGCCCAGCCTCCCCTCCGCTTTCTTCAGACTGTCCCAAGCCGTGCGCCTCTGAGACGCGGGCTGTGACACCAATAAACGCCCCCAGCCTGTCCCCCACCGGCGGCGTGACCCGGCATCTCACTGCCAGCGCCGCCGTGCTGCAAAATCTGAAACTCAGTGCTTTTCTGGGACCAACATTTTACTGGGACGGACGCTCTCCTGGACGAGACCCGCCTTGCCCAGCGGGGTCCCCGTGGTGCCCTGCCGGGACCTCCCGCATTCCCAGAGCGGGAGCGGCGGGATCCGACGGAGCTGCTGCTCGTCCCATGCCCGGGGGGGTGGGGGAGGCGAACCAGAGAGCTGGCCCGGAATCCACTGTGGGTGAGGGAAGGAGGCGAAGGAGAGAGCGAGGATGACTCACTCGTCCTGGGCAGGCGTGGGCTGTGCCAAGAACCCCAAATCCAAGGTGAAGTTCCATATTCCCTGGAAAGCCTCTCCTTGCCATTTGCCAACACGGACCAGCCGCTCTGGAAGGAGCAGGGGGAGGAGGAGGAGGCGGCGTTCTGCCAGGGAATTGATCCCTTCATCCACTCCTGCATTCCTTCCTTGTCTCCTGCTTTGGCATGGCGGGGGTTTGGGGGAAAACAACAGGCCAAACATGTGAAACGTATCTGGCCTCAGCGCGGACCCTCCTAACAGCCCGCCATGGCAGGGCCGGGGCCCCCGCCCCGCCCGCNAAAAACATGAGTTTGATTTTTTTACTACAGCTCCCTCCTTCCAACTTTAAAATTAAAAAGGTAGGGAAAAAAAAAAAAAAAAAAGGGCCATAATCTTTGCAGATGGGTCAGAGCACTGGAATGTCACAAGTTAGGTTCAGTCTGGTTGAATTAAAGGCTGTTGCCATGGCTTTCCAGAATTTTTCTCAGGTGTCTCTGAATTTGGTCACTCATTCTGCTTATGCCGCAGACATAACTAATCATTTGCATTGTTCACTTCTGAAGGAAGTCAACAATACAGGTTTGTTTCGGTTGTTGAAAGTTGCATCCACAAAGTTGTTGAAAACTTTGTGGATGCAATT